>OW121741.1:24693419-24973419 GCA_933228675.1 Stomorhina lunata
TCCCCTACATAATCAAAATTGACTCATGATGGTATTTTTTCATTAACGTGAGTTGGTTTTACAATTTTTTTTGCAGAAGATAATATTTAAGTTGTTAAAATTCAAAAATCATTTAAAAAGACTCTTTTAATAAAAAAAAAACTAAAAAAAATTGTTGCCCTTGGTGGGATTTGAACCTGGGCCATTCAGTTTAAATTACCATCTTAATTACAAATAAGTTCTTGTGTAATAACTTATTATTTATTCGGATGGTATGTTGTAGTCGTTACAAGGTAACCAGTTATCAGAGTACTTGCCATTACCAAAGTTTTGCTGGGATGTGTTGATCGGACAAAATAAATAAAATAATTCAAAATTAACTGAGTATTTGTACAATATCTTTCCTCTAAATTTATTTTAGCACTTTATAAAATAAAATATATAAAAACTTTAAAATTTATCCTAAAAATGCTTATCATAAAGCTCCGAGCAAGGCTCGGTCAACCAGGTACTATTGATATTAATATTAAAAATTTATAGAAATGGTAACATGTGCCATTTTTTTTAAATCAAAAAATTTTTAATAATCCCTAACATTATAGTTCGACTACACATTAATAAAAAATGAGGACAAAATCGGCCTTGGTATAGGAAGCTGACACTATTCTAATGTTCTCCGTGTAGTAAAGTGAAAATGTGTAAAGTAATAAATAAATAGAACTAAAATCACTACATCAAAATTACGTCCTGCTGCGAAGACTGTGTACGAGGGCCTGCTGTGATTAGTGAAGTTGCCACTGCTGTTTTTGAAAAATGTCCCATAATTTATTGACAACAATTTATCTAATAGAATAGAAACGACACAAAAAAAAATGTCAAATAAATCCTAAATACACAAAAAATTCGTAAATATAAAAATTTAACAATATGAAAATTTTGCTACGGTAGATATCCTGGTAGCTAAGTAAACAATATGACATTGAAAATTTTACAGTTAAATTAAGAAAAATTTATAATGGTTTTTATTTTTGAACACAATTGAAGACCTAAATTTTTGGCAAAGTTTTACTATTTCTTCCTCCCTGCAGGACATCACAAACACAACGAGATTTTTTCAGAAAATAAGACCATATCTAAAATGATCGTGTATTGTTTAAAAGTTCTCAGCTAGAAAATTTGCTGTGTTTTATCGATCTAACGGGAAAGATAATGAACAAGTCAACAAAAGATATAGAAGAAAGGGTGTTGCCAAAAACGTGAGGGTCTTTGTTAAAGGGGATTTTCCATTTGGTTGAAGTTTTAATACTACATTTTTTTTTTTTTTGTTTTCTGTCATTGATTTGTGTTGTTGTGTGTGTTCTAATAAAGACCAATTAATAATTTTGACATATAACAATAGACTTAAAAGGTATTAATGAATTATAGATTTATGAGGGTATTAAGCATTTGGATTGGAATTAAATACAAAAAACAAACAATAGTGAAACTTTACTAATGACTTAATGATTTTAAATGCTGATATTGTAAATTGTAAAATATATGTATGTATATGATTTTATTGTAAATAGCAAAACTATTTAGTTAAAAGGTATTTAGTAGGGATTATTGGCTTTAATATTCATTTCAATATTAAATCAATGTTAAATAATAAAATGTTAAAATGTTAAATTGAAATAAAGCTTAAATAATTAAATATTTGTATATGAGGAATTTACAGAAATTTAAGTGGGTAATTAATTAAAGGTTCATGGTATCCATCATTTATAAATGGTTTGCTAGCACATGAAATAATTTCTTAAACTTTAAATGATCTTGCGGTGCATTCCCGATACATTGAAATCTTTGAGCATATTTCTAGTCTGATGTTCTGGGTATGAGATCTCAATGTGACGTTCGTGGGAAATACTTCACTCCAACTGATCTTCTCAATACTAACACCATCTCTATCTGACCGAAAATGGAATTTTACCGATGCAGTTTCCGCTACACTCCGCTAAAATCAGTTTGGGTTCAGAGCAGGGAACGAAAATAGCTGTTATTTTTGAATTTTTGATTAAAAAAAGCAACATCAAAGAAATCTCGGATAAAAACAAGTATACCATTTTGATAGTCTTGGACCAAATTTTCATAAAATGCGATGCTTTTTAAAAATCTGATTTTTATTTTTTAGAAAAAAAAAAAAATAACAGTTATTTTTCGATTTTTATTTTATTGAGCAAAAATAACAGTTATTTTTAACTTTTATTTTTTCGAGCAAAAATAAAAGTTATTTTTGAACTTTAATTTTTTCGAGCCAAAATAACAGTTATTTTTTACTTTTATTATTTCGAGCAGAAATAAAAGTTATTTTTTTACTTTTATTTTTTCGAGCAGAAATAAAAGTTATTTTTTTTTTATTTTCAACAACAATTTTGATTGCAAAACTCAACTTCATTAATTTTTGAGCATATGCAAATTATTTTCACTGAAAAATTATCTTTTTTTGAAAATTTTTTTTAATGAATTTATCATAAATTTAAGCAAAAATAACTTTTATTTCTGATCGAAAAAATAAAAGTCAAAAAATAACTTTTTTTTTATTTTCTGACTTTTGCGATAAATAACAGTTACGGTCCCTGGTATAGAGAGAATCGATCTTATCAACACAATAAGAGAAATGTAATGAATTCCACACTCCCATTAATGAAGGGGTTCGTTAGTATCAATAGGTGCTATCTATGGAGAATTTTAGATAATCGTAACATGCCAATGAAAATTCTGAACTTTATTCGGGCAAAGTACGTGGAATTTTAATGTCGAGTCCTACACAAAGGTTAATTGTCAAATCCCTTACAAGTTACTACTGGAGTAAGACAGGGATTTACATATATTGTCAACTCGTCGTAGGCAACATAATACGCACGGCTCTAAATGGTGGACACGGTATCCAATAGACACCCTTTGAATAATTGAAAACACTAACGCTATCACTGTTGAATCTCGGGGAGCTGGGCTAGAAATCAGTATTTCCAAGGCAAAGATTATGTCTGGAGGCTATGTCGCAAACCTATCGACACACATCAATGTGGTTAACGATGTTATTGCATGTGTAGGTAACTTTAATTATCTTGGTAGTTTGGTATCCACAAAAGGTGGCGCCGACGAGGATATTGAATAGCGTATTAATAAGGCAAAATCTGCATTAGACATTCTCCGAGCTATTTAGAAATCTCGGCAAATATCAACAACAACTAAGTTACGTATATACAACTCATCCATCCATATTTATCTGCTATTACGGTAGCGAAACTTGGAA
This sequence comes from Stomorhina lunata, assembly GCA_933228675.1. Classification (NCBI taxonomy): domain Eukaryota; kingdom Metazoa; phylum Arthropoda; class Insecta; order Diptera; family Rhiniidae; genus Stomorhina; species Stomorhina lunata. Next base: position 24,696,694 of record OW121741.1, read on the forward strand.
ACGCACAGATGCCATCAACATTCTCAATCATTCGAGGTCTGGCATGAGGGACTTATAAGCAATATTGTAAATCTGTTTCCAGCAAGTATACATAAACTCTTAAAAAGTTATTTGACCAATATAACCTTCAGAGTTCGATCAAAAGATGAATATTCTTTTCCCAGGAAAATTACTGCTGGTGTTCCACAGGGTAGTATATTGGGTCCTCTGCTATATATAATCTTTACAGCAGATATGCCAACAAATGCTTTTACATATACATCAACTTTCGCAGATGTGTAGCATTTATTAGTATTAATTCCGATCACAAAATTGCTTCTTCACTATTGCAATCCCATATTCACGAGCTGGAAATATGGCTCAACAAATGCAAAATTGAAAAAAACTCCTACAAAGTGTGTTCATGTAACGTTTAATCTGAGAAAGGATAACTGTCCTGCAATCATGATTAACAACGTGACGATTCCCGAGTATTCACACGATAGGTACCTTGTCTAACTTGGTCCCATCACATCGACTGCAATTTAACTCAGATTAAATTGAAATCCGCAGAACTAAACTGGCTCATTGGCCCACAATCTGCTCTGGAGGTAGACTACAAATTTGTACAAATCAATTATTAGCCACTCACTAATTTTCTTAAAATTCGAATAAATTTTAAATAGAGTTGCACTGGCAAACTTATTACTTATTGTTATTTTCTTCTCAGAAAGATTCAATAATAAAGTACAAGCGTATAAAAAAACAAGTAAGAAAGCGCTATAGTCGGTCAAGCCGACCATATGATATCCTTCACCATTATGGTCAAAGGTGTTCTTTTTATTGTATAAAGACAAATATTTGCTAAATTTTGCCATCATACAAACATTTTCTCAAAACTTATATATTCAATCTGTTTCCGTCATTTGGACTTATATGAGAGCTAGGGTCAAATGTCGACCGATTATCTCGAAATTTGGCAAATTGATTACAGTTGTTACAAAAATTATGTATGCAAAAAATAAACTCAAAATTTTTATTATATTTAGATTTACGAGCGTTTTAGTGATTTTGTTGTCTCATTTTGGTCGCTTTTAAAGAAGAGTTTGTATGGGAGCTATGGTCAAATGTGGACCGATTTCAACGAAATTTGGTACAGTGATTTAGGTTTGCATAAGCAGTATTTGTTTTAAATTTCATGAAAAAATATTGATATTTGTGGCCAATATAGCAATTCCGGAAAGTGGAACCTATGGGAGGTACCATAAATAATGGACCGATTTTGACCAATTTCAATAGCCATGGTCCCATTATCAAAAAAATATATAATTTCATCAAATTATCTTTAGAATTGCTACCTGTAGTATGATTACAAGGTTTACATGGGGGTCCAAACAGCCAGACGGACGGACGGGCTAAATCGACTCAGAAAGTGATTCTAAGTCTATTGGTATACTAAAAGATGGGTCTAAGACAAATATTTCTTTGCGTTACAAACATCAGCACAAACTTATAATACCCTTTCCACCTATGGCGGTGAAGGGTATGATGAAAGCGATTAATATGACACATCTGAACAAATCAAAGAACACGGCGTTATATATCCACTACCCAACCAAAATGAGGTTTGAATTACAATAACTCGACTGAAAAATAGCAAAGCTGCGAGTGCCGCTGGTTTGCCAGCAGTGCTTTCTTCTTCTGTTATCCTTGACTTTCATATGAGCATAGGACCTCAACCATCCTTTTATATCGAACTCTATTGCGAGATGTTGAGCATAGGTCATTCCATGTATAGTTTGCTGCTTGTAACTCCGCATCAATTGACCTTCTCCACATTCTAGCAGGTATACCAATTCGACTGCCGCTTCCCTGTGGATTTCAACGAAGCGCTTGTCGAGCAATGTTGGTATTTGGCCTTCAAAGCTTGTGGCCTATCCACTGCCATTTCTATTAACATTCCTCTGCAGAAGTAAATCTTAATTTCTTATGCGATTCTGCCACTATATATTAGTTGATAAGGATGTAGCAGCTTATAAAAAAAATATGGTTAGAAGAACGTAGGTCAAACGATTGAAGTCTCAGTGTTCTTTGTCCAGTGCACAAAGAAAATGTAGACAGTATGTGCCAATTATAGAGGTTTATACCTTTCAATTTCATATAAGATTCAACCTGCCATACTATATGAAAGATTAAAGCCCAAAATTAACGAAATAATTGGAACCTACAAATGTGACTTTAGATAGGGTAGATCTACCACTGACCAGATCTTTATGCTACGTCAAATCCTAGTGAAGACCCAAGAGCAACAAATTGATACGTATCATCTCTTTGTTGACAGACGATACTGAAGAAGTTGTTTGAAGCGATGTTTGAGTTAGACATCCCAATAAGGCTATGCAGGTTGATATTTACTAATACATTCTCAACAGTTAAATAGTTAAATAGGTAAGAGCCTATCGGAGTTCTTCGTAACTAAACGGGAATTCAGACAAGGCGATAGTTTATCATGCGGTCTCTTCAATATTGTATTAGAGAAAATCATGCGTGATGCTGCAGTTAATACATCTGGAACAATTTTGAACAGAAAACTCATGCTACTCATGTTTGCCGATGACATTGATATCATGGGACTCACACTGCGTGACAAGTATCGAAAAGGAATCTAATAAAATTGGTCTAGTTTTCAATGAATCAAAAACAAAACCGATGGTTTCTACAAACAGACACTCTATGGAGAGTTGGAACACATTTGGTCGTTGAGAACTATAGCTTCGAGGTTGTAAAAGAATTTGTTTACCTTGGTACCGCTGTCAACATAAAAACGATATAAGTTTCAAAATTTAACAAAGAATCATAGTTGCCAACAGATGCTCTTTAGACCTAAGCAGGCAGCAAAGAAATAAAGCTCTCTCTGTGTAAGAACTAAAATTACGCTATATAAAATGCGTATACTACCCGTGTTATTATATATTGCTGGATCATGGGCACTTGCACAGTCAGATGAAGCTATACTTGGAGTGTTTGAGAGGAAAATTCTACGAACAATTTTTGGATCAGTTTGCATCAACAATTTTTTCCTTCAGCCTTTCAATAAGACCAAAAGTCTGAATATCTGATGTTGTATCTAAAATTATCCGTGAAAAATCCAATTGGTTTAAAATCACTTCGAATAATTCGAATTTAATAAAGAGTGTTCTAAAAAAATATGCATTTACTATTTTAGACAAAATTTATCCATAGTGCAAGAAATAATTTATTTTTTGATCAAGTTAGTTTCTATAGATATGTCAGATACTATTATTTTAGAAATTATTAATTTTCAATAGTTATTTCAATCAAAATGGACTGCGAAAAAAAAGTTCGTGAAAATATAATTAAAACTTTTCAAAAAAATCCGTCATGGACTTTTAAAAAAATAGCTAAAAATTTGAAAGTTGACCTTCGAACGGTTTCTAATGCCATCAGACGGTATAAGGAAAACCTGAGCATTGAAAGAAAACCTGGATCAGGGAGGAAAAAAGGTCCTACAGATATTGGTAAGGCAAAAGAAGTCGAGCGACTCTTTCGAAGAGCGCCTAACACTTCTTTAAGGAAAGCAGCTCGTACGGTGAAATGTTCTACGAATTTTGCACATAGAGTCAAAGCTTATGCTGGACTGAAGACATACAAAGTCCAAAAGGTTCCAGATCGCAATGCTATAAAGAACTTAGAAGCAACAAAACGAGCGAAAAAATTGAAGTCTGATTTTATAAAAAAAATACACCTGTTGTGTGATGGATGATGAAACATACGTACTGGCAGACTTTTCTCAACTTCCTGGTCAAGATTTTTATGTTGCTGATAAACGAGGCAATGTTCGGCAAGAGTTTCGCACAAAAAAACAAACAAAATTCCCTAAGAAGTTTCTCGTGTGGCAAGCTATTTGCAGTTGTGGCAAAAGAAGTAAAGTGTTTGTGGCATCTGGCAAAATAAACACAGAAATTTATATAAAGGAGTGCCTACAAAAACGGTTGTTACCCTTTTTAAGAGAGCACAGAGTGACTACATTTTTTTGGCCCGATTTGGCATCATGCCATTATGGAAAAAAGGCACTTGAGTGGTACTCAAAGAATAATGTCATTTTTGTACCACGAGAGGCAAATCCACCTAACTGTCCAGAACTTCGGCCTGTGGAAAGGTATTGGGCTCTAGTAAAAAAGGAATTAAAGAACACAGGAAAGATTTCCAAGAACATGTCCGATTTTAAGCGCAGGTGGAACACATGCTCCAAAAAGGTATCAGAAGCAACTGTAAAAGGGAGGGTTTCCGAAAAAAGTCGATAATTTTGCAAAACCCGAGTACTAAGTAAACATTTTAATGCTAAATGATTTTGTATAATATGTCATTATATTTGCGTATTTTGTAGAGTTTTTATATTAAAAGGTTTGATTTTTATTTAAGAAAATCCAACTACAAATTTTATTTAGAGCACTCTTTAGACGTTAAAATCGAAAATATTCCTAATAAGTTTATGATTGCACGGACCTAGATTCAAACTTCCTGATTACAAAAATGAAACCTCGACCTAAGTATAAAACTCTAGTAGTTATTACAACATTTGTTACAAAATTCCACGTCAATACATACTTGAAGTATTAGTTTTGCGAGAAGGTGAAGGATTTTCTAACTATTTCAAATGTAATACAAACATTTGTTAACATATCAATCATCGATTTATTTAACTCACTCGTGTCCTAACAAGACGAAATCCCTTTTTGGGTATTTGATGTTCGATATACGAGTATTTCATAAATTATATTTAAACATAAGATTAGGGATTAGTTTCTACTACTAAGGATTAGAATTTATGGCAAACGAAAGATTTTATATGTTAACCTAGAAAATTTATTAGCTACATTTGTTCTTGTTTTTATAAACAACCAAAAAAAATCTAATGCGATTTGAAAATAATTTTGAGCATTTTGCCAATATTTTGTTAAGTTGAGATTATAAGAAAAGATTTCTTTTGTAAAGAGTGTAAAAGTAAAGGAAAATATTTTGTTTCGAAAATGAAAATATATGAGTATTTACTTAAACCAAGTGATTAGAAGAGATTATATAATTTTCTAACAAAATATTTATAGTCCGAAAAGAAATTATTATTTTATGATATGTTTTATGGCATATGTTTAAAATATGTTGTAAATGATATTTTTAAATAGCCCACAAAAATACCTAAATATTTTCCCAGAAATCATCATAAAAACACTTAAGGATTAACAAAACCTCAAAGTCCAGAAGATTTTGAAAAGCGATAATCATAAAGTATTAATATTTCTTTATTTAGAAACCAAAGAAAGATGTTCAAATATTATATAATCTTCTCTAATGCTAATCGCTAGGTTTAAGCAAAATAAATATATCCTAAAGAATTCAATATTTATAATTCCTTACCAAATATTTTTGCTAATTTTAACACAATAGACAAAAGAAAACTGCCTTTAAAATCTCAGTTTACAAAAAATTTTGCCAAAAATTTTGAAAAATATTTTGCGTAACAGATTTAATTTCACGGACAAATATTCGTAACTAAGTAATAAATTTTCGAGGTTAACAAATCTAAACTTTCTTTTGTAGTAAATTATAATCCTTAGTAGTAAATTCTGAGCCTTAGTACTAAAATCTAATCCATAATGTAATATTTAAGTATAATATATGAAATATATCGAAACTGTAATATAATACCCAAAAGAATGGGATTCCGGCTTGTTAAGACACTCGTAAAGTGATTTAATGATTGATATGTTAACAAATGTTTATGTTACTTTTGATAAAAATAAATCCTCCACCTTTTCTTTAAGTAATTCTTCAAATTTTGACAGGGTCTTTAACAACAACTGTTGAAATAAACAAATAAGAAAAGCTATAGTTGGTCAAGCCCGACTATATCATACCCTTCACTACTAAGGTCATATATGGACCAACAATTAAACAAGATTTCCTTAAGTCTAAGGGACATACATACATACATACATATACTATGTGCTATTTTTTCAAAATTTCGAGATTTATATCATTTCCGGATGTGGGAGATAGGGTCAATTGTGGACCGATTCTAACCAAATTTTGGTTATTGGTTCACATTTATAAAATATTTATCTGTGCAAAGTTTTAGTAAGCAAATGCATTTATTTTTAAAGTTATTAACGTTTTTGTGCTTTTATATGTATATAAACGTCTTTTGAGAATGTGTCTTGTATGGGAGGTATGGTCAAATATGGGCCGATTTCTACAAAATTGGAAAAACTGATTAAGGTTATGATAAGCAATATTTGTGCTGAATATTAATAAAATACAACTAAATGTGTGACTGTAAAGGAACAAAAACTCTATTCCGGGACGGCATTTCTATTTGAGGTACACGAAATATTAATCCTATTTCATCCAAAAAGAATAGGGATCGTCCTTGGACCAAAATATGAGCTTGTGCCAAATTTGATAAAATTATCATTTAATCAAATTATCATTAAGTTACTACCTGTAGAATGATAACAAGCTTACATGGATAACCGGCCAGCCAGCCAGCTGGACGGACATCGTTAAAACAACTCAGGGAGTAATTCTAAGTAGATTGGTATACTGAAAGGTGGGTCTCAGACCAATGTTATAACTTCATAGTAAAATGATATAGAACTTTTACTGCCCTTTGGCCACTCCACTATTCTGGATAAACTTATAACTTTCCCCAACAACATAAACTATTACAGACCCACCCCAGTCGACCGAAACTTTTAACATTTTTAATTGAAACACACTTTTAAATAACAAGAGAAAAAAGGTACTCCAGGTGTACATGTGATAATATATTATATTGTAGGAAATGGTTCCTCAAAGCACTCTGTAAAATCTTATCAAAATCGGTCCATAAACAACTGAGATATCGCCAAAACACTAAATTTGATGTATCGCAAATTGTCCAAAGTACGCATTAATAGGACATATGTACATAAATTTTATATCAGGTTTTAAGAAATTCCAACGCCAAGCACATTTTATCAAAAGCGGTCCATAAACAACTGAGATATCGCCAAAACACTACTTGTGATGTACAGCAAATTGCCCAAAGTACGTGTCTAAGAAATTTTGTTTACATTTTGTAAGTATTGTTTCAGCGATATCTCACGTGTTTATGGACCGATTGTGATGAGCGTTCTTTGAGGGACGATTTCCTAAAATCTGATATATAAACTCTACAAATCTGATCATTAATACCATTCAAATTGTACCGATCGAGAATCGATTTCGCGACGTCCGTCTGTCTGTTTGTCTGTCCGTCCGTCCGGCTGTTTGTTTGTCTGTCCGTCCGTCTACCTGTCTGTCTTTTTTTCTGTTCTAGTCAAGTTTTTGGAGCTCCTGTTTTGTCGATATCTCAGATGTTTATTTTGATGAAATTTAATAGCGTTCTTCGCAGGGGATTACATAAATTATTGTATATTCGATAATTTGTTGTAGATATAATTTAGTGTTTAAGCGATATTTCAGGTGTTCTGAACGACAATGATGAAATTCAGGGTGGGACGATAAATAAATAAATAGTATACCTTCCAGGAGCTCCACAAATCTGATTTTAGCAGACAGACAAACATTTATCTTAATTTTGTGTCTGACTTTTGAACATTATTATAATATTTGAGAATGTATTATATATCAAGTTATAGGCAATCTTCTAGGAAGTACAAAAAATGCAGCTAATTACATGATATGCGTTCAAAACCTACATTTGTATGTATGTATCTCACATATCAACAATTGCTACCGTATAACTTCGCCTAAGGCAATCTCTTAGTAGCTAATAAATGACAAATTATAATAGATACGAATATGACATTTACTATAAAGGCGTTGTACAATATCGTTATTTAGCGCGATAGCGCCTAAAACAAGCTTTCTAGAGGGACAATATTTAACAAAAGTATTTCTGATCTCTCGAAAAGTTCGGTATTGAAAATGGGAGAACTCGGTTCACATTTAGTGAAATCTCCTATATAACCCCGGCCGGGAATCACTTTAATGCTGATAAATTAAATTACTAGAGCAACACTTTCCACACATCCATCGGACAGATCGGAGGAACAATACATCCCATATATTATTGATCTAGATGATGACGCCACCGAAAAGCTTTTCGTTTTTTGACTCTTAATTTTAAAGACTCTTTGCATATAGTCCTAGTATAACCAAAGCTACATTAGTATGAACAAAAAAAATTAATATACATATCAAGCATTTGTGTGGGGCTCAACTAAGTAATCAGAAACTATATAATCTATATATATCAAAACTATATTTATCAAAATGGATGTGTTTAAGTATGTAACGTATGGACTCCAAACGGTTTTGCCGAAATTTTGAAGGAATCTTGAGAATACCCCGACGGGTGACACTACGAAGTCTGATTTTTGATTTTCGGTCGGCGGGCAGATAGGCGTGGCAAAATCCAATTTTCATATTTTACCACTAATGTTTGCTTAGGGCCAGCAACGCTGACCGGGTCAGCTATTTATCAATAAATTCGTTCGATTTTGCACTTTACTTTTGGAACACCATTGGTGAAGGGTATCCAAGATTCGGCAAAGCCTTACTTGTTTTTTCTTAACCTAACAAAAAAATTAATTGTTTAAATTAAATAGAACTTAAAAAATTTTCCAGCTTTTCGAGATATTAACAGCGAATAAGTTCAGCTTCAAAACAAACAAAAAAAATCGTTGAAAAATTCCGTTCCAACTAAAAGTTACAAGCTTTTAAAAATGTGCAATTTCATATGGATGTTTTGTGCTTTTTTTTATTATTCAAGAATGAAATGCCGTTATAATGTTATTGTTAATAAATTTGGCAAAGTTCTTGCATTTTCTTATTGTATAACAAGTGTTCTTTTAAATTAAAATATTTACCCAAATTGAAACTCAAAAAACGACTTTTGTCCAGCTAGATTAGCAAAATATTATACTGTGCATTGGTTTACCAACCATTATTAAGTTTTTTTGTCCAAGACGGAAGATATTCTAAATACTAAAATAAAATTGAAAAATTCTGAAATGTATACAGGTAATAGCTTCTAAATGTAATCAAAAACTTCCGAAATATTAATGGAATTTGTCTAGTCATACTCTCGCTCTTAAAAAGGTCGGAAATATTGTCCAAGTCATATTTAATATTTTCCTATCCCTTTTTGGAGAAGAAAAGATGATTTTTGAAAAAAAAAAATATTTTTTTACATACATTTTTTTATCTCTAAAACTGTTAACTCTCTTCTTAACCATATAGGAAAAGGCTTTTATTTTATGTTATATTAAAAAAGTCATCAAGAAAGCTAATATATATATCTCGAAAGCTAGAGCTGACTAAAAATTAAACTGATAAATATATCCCAGCTTATGAGAACAAAGAAATTTAGGCAAAAGTTAGGGCCACAGAAAATCTGAATTTGTATAATACTTTAAAAGATCCAAAAAGATTGATTCCAAATCTGTTACATTTATTTATTAATGTAATAGACCAATTTATTGATAAATAGCCAAAAAATTGTTTGCGGAGAAACCAAAATTCCTCGACGCGTTTCGATGGTTGGTTAGGCCATCTCTTCAGGAGGATCGAGGTTTTTGATCTATATAAATTGGGGATAATCCTCCTGAAGAAACCAAAAATTGTTTGGTTTCTCCGCAAACAATTTTTGGCTTTTTAGCAATAAATTGGTGTGTTACATTAATGAATAAATGTAACTGATTTGGGATCAAATGCGAATAGTCATTCTTTTTGAATAATATTTACATCCCAACAATTTTGTTATTTTTTTTTATACCCACCATCAAAAAGAATGGGGGGTATATTGAGATTGTCATTCCGTTTGTAATTTCCCTAATATTGGATCAAAAACCAAAAACGATATATATTCTGAATCCTTATGAAATTCTAAGACGATTGAGCCATGTCCGTCTGTCTGTCCGTCTGTCTGTTGAAATCACGATAACGCCTAAACGAAAGGAGCTAGCTCACTGAAACTTAGTAAAAATATTCTTTATCTCTGAGAAAATTTTGGTATTGAAATTGGGCAAAATCGGTTCACATTTGACCATAGCTTCCGTATAACCTCGTCTAGGCTAATCGCTTATTTGTTAATAAATGACAAACTATAGCAGCTATGATGATAAAATTTGGTATATAGAAGTTTTACATTAGCCCCATTTCATCAAAATCAGTTCACACTTAGCCATAGCTCCCATACAAAAAACTTACGAAAACAGCCTAAATTTCACCTAAAATACACTTAAATGCTAATAAATCTAAAAGTATAACAAATATAACCACCAAATTTGGCACACAGAAAGTCTTATATCAATGCCAGCCAGTGTGCAAAATTTTGTCGCAATCGGTCACCATTTGACCTAGCTCCCATATAAAAAACTTTTGGAAACACAAAAATACATAAAGAAAAGGTTGTTTGTGTCCGTCTGTCCGTCAGATAAAAGCACGATAGCGCCTTAACAAAAAGAGCTAGAGGGACAAAACTTTACAAAAGTATTTTGAATGTCTTGAAAAAGATGTGTGTTGAAAATGGACAAAATCGGTTCAAATTTAGTTAGAGCTCCCATATAACCCCGCTACGGGAAACACATTAATGCTGATAAATTGAATACAATTCTAATAGCTATGACGAATAAATTTAAAATAGGGAAGTTTTATGCAATTTTCGATCAGTTTATCAAATTTTATAGGAATCAGTCCATATATATAACTTCCTCTTTTTTATATCTACAATCAAAAATATTTGGAGGTACATTCATGATATTAAGATTGCACCTATGAAATTAGATAGGCATCAATCAATGTTCAGCCCAGACTTTACATATGATGAATGCATTAGGAACTCCTAACGAAATATGTGGACCTGCCGTATTACTATTAACGTGTTTAGCCTAACTACATGTTAAGCACAACGAAATGTATTTAACAACTTATTAATTTAAAACTATACCCGGTTATGAGACCGAATTTTGATCAGAGTAAATACTGGGGAAACCACTAAAATATTTTTAAATGTTGAACTATAAAGCTACGGCAACCGAATTTAGTCCAAAGGTGTTACAAACAATACCAATTAGCTTAGCGATTTTTTCAGTTTTAGTCCAGATTTTGAATTAGCTGCACCCTGTTTCTGAATTTAACACAACTTTATGGTGGGTATATAAGATTCGGCACAGCCTAATATAACACTCTTACTTGTTATATTTTAAAAGAATTATCAATTATTTTTGAGGAAAACTGGTTGCTGATTATATTTGTGTTGATTTCTATGATATTTTTTCAATTAACTGGAAATTATGGTATAAATGTAATAATAGCTTAAAATAATGTAAGAAATTATTGAAAATTTATTACATCAAAACTTTATATTCAAAGGAAACGTGTAATTTTTTACTCGTTTATTAGTTTTTGTCTCTTTTTTGACAAAAGTTAATTCGAAGTTAATTTGGCTTATAAAAAAGTATAAAGTATTAATGAATAATTAATTTGAAATATTTTAACCATTATGGTTTGTGGTATTTAAATTACTACTAACTATTAATGAGGAAAAACAAAACTCCGACGGCAAAGTTTAATGTACTTTTTTTCCAAAATAATAAAAACTTTGACTAACTATTAACCAACTATTAAAAAGTTTAAAATTTTTCAAAACCGCACAAAAAATGAAGGTAATAAAAAGAGTTAAATTACAAAATAAATTTTATTAACTATAATTTGAAAATTATTAATTTAGGAATAAAAAAGTTTGATGTTCAAAAAACATGATTTTACTTTTAACCTTTTTTTGAAAAAATATATAAAGAAATTAAAAAATTATTGCTGATATAAAACTTTTTTTGAAATGTTTAAAGATTTGAATTTAAGTGTTGAAAAAAATGCAGGAAATGTAAAATTAAGTAGCTAAATAATTATAGACATGATAACCATTAAGTAGAGGTTTGTATATATATATTTTTTTTTAAACAGGAAAATTCCAACATTAAGGTTTAAAAAACGATTTTCAAATGTAGTTTTTTTCAAATTCGTTATTTTTTTTTTTCAATTTTTTGAAAAGGCGTGATAAACGTGACAGTTTTATTACTTTCAACATTATTACGAGGCATATGTTTGAAAACTAACATTAATTTAACACATTATTCTTTTCAAGTTAACGACCAAAAAAGTAAATCCCAAATACAAAATTTTTGTGTTTTGTAAGAGATAATTTAGGAATAAAACTCTCGAAATGGAAGAGGAAAATACAGGGAGAGCCATGCTCATTTCTTAAGTGAATGCTACCAGTTGCTCTTTGAGTATTTTATATTAAAGGTAACCCGAATTTTGAGGGTTACCATTGTCTTATTTTACAAAATGCTTTAATTTGATTGGTGTTTGAATAAAAGAGTCCAAATTTAAGAAAGAAACTCAGAGAAGAGCAAATTCTAGGTTATAAAGCATAAGCCAAGAGATTTGAGCTCTTTTGGGGAAAATTCCATAGCTCTTTTGTGATAAAAACCTGTTTGCTTTTCTGTTAAGTGCTGATGTATGAGTTAGGCCTTTTCCTTAAGACGGTAAAACATCAAAGATTTTCCTTATGGCGCATGCTTAATGATTGGCTAACAAAAGACGCCATATTTGATAATTACTCTATAACTGTTTAAGGCAGCCATTGTTTTTTGTCTCTGTCTTACTTCAAGCAGTTAGGGTTTAAAAGAAAGAGGGCTAGCAAACAGAGATGGAGAGGAAATGAAAAATCATAAAATAGGAATTATAAAAGAACACACAGAAATAAATAGAGTTGAGATAATGGAGAGAATTTTTAAAATTTAGACTCTAAATTTTAGAGAGTGTTTTACTAAAGCAAACAAAGAGCGAACATTTTTGTCTGAGAGCTAAAGTGTTTCAGTTTAAAATTATTGAGTACAGAGCTCATAAAATTAACCACTGTTTCTGGTGGAATAACAAAAACATTTTGTTAACCAAATTCTCGTTGAGGTAAAGTACTCTGGCACTAGTCACTACACAAATCAGTTCGAGTTTAGCTTTCGTAGCGTTCAGACGTATTCGGAAGAAAATAAGAATATAAGATAAAATTAAAAAAAAATCTTAAAGAAAAGAATTAATATCTCAAAAAGAAATTTAAAGAAGGAAAATATTAAAATTCCCAAACAAAAGAAAAATTTTTTAATTGAATAAAAAATTTCAAGAATCAAGAGAAAAACAATTTTTTTAAATATTGAAAAAAATAAACAACTCAAGAAAAAATTTCTTAATTTAAAGAAATTAGTGACAAATAATTGCTTAAAAAAAATTTAAGAAAAAAAATTTATTAAACCAAAATTAAAGTGAAACAATAAAATTTTGAAATTTTATTGCCGTCAACTCATTTTTGTGGATTACCTGTCTATCATCATCATCTCCGGAACTTTACAAAAATTTTGTGGATTAGCTGATTTTTTTGCTGCTGCCGATTTTAACGAAACTTTTTTTTTCAATTTTTATAAAAACTTTTCGTAAAACTCAAAAACTCTTGAAATATGGTTGTCTTGGAAGGTGGCGGTGGTGTTGTTACCATCGGTAATAACCAATACTTGCAACCTGATTATCTGGCACCCTTGCCCACAGCGGTTAGTATTTTTTTCTAAAACTAAAAAAAAAAACTGAAAAATCGAAATTGAAAAATTTTGGAAAATTTAAGACAAAAAAATTGGAAAAATATGTAAAAAGAAAAAATCTTAAAAGACAAAAAAAAAATAAACTTCAAATTTCCTTAAAAAAAATAAAAAATATCAAATTTTGAAAGAAAATCTTAAATTAAAAACTACAAATTTTCAAAAATTTTGAACTAAAAATTTTCAAAATTCCGGTAAATACAAAATTTTTAAGACTGAGTTTTTTAAAATTTAATTTTAAAGAATTTGAATTTCCAAAAAGTAAAAAAAAACGAATTTTTGAATATTTAAGAAGTCAAATAAAAACTTCATAATTTAATTTAAGAAAATCTTGAAAATGTTCATATTCAAAATTTGCATTTAAAAAATTATCTTTTAAATTAGTCAAGAATTATATTTGAAATTATTTAAAAACTTTCACATTCACTTCAATAACATTTAAGTGAAAATTGGAAATTTAAGAAAATTCTAAAATTGGAAATTTTTCCATTTTAGAAGAACTTAAAAAAAATGTTCATATTCAAAATTTCCTTATAAATTCGAAAATTATATTTGAAATTGCTGGAAAACTTTCGCATTTCCTTTAAGAACATTTGAGTAAAAATCGGAAATTTCAAAAAATTCTCAAATTGCATTTTATTCCACATTTTAAAATATAAATCGAAAAATTGATTTTAAAAAATTTTGAAAAACATTTAAAACATTTTCAAAATGAAATAATTTTATTAAACAAACTAAGTTTTAAATTCAAGAAAAATTTAAAATCTCAAAAATATTTAAAGTAAAATCGAAAACTAAGAAAATTCACTTCAGAAAAAAAATTAAAATTTCCAAAATATTTAAAGTAAAATCAAATATTAAGAAAATTTACTTTAGAAGAAAATTTTAAAACTTCAAAATATTTAAATTCAAATCAAAAATTAAGAAACTTAACTACAGAAAAAAAAAATTAAAATTTTTTATATTAATAATGATATCAAATAATTTTAATTTATATATAAAATTTTTCAAAATTCCTGAATAAAAAATTTCAAAAATTTCAAAATTCATGAATTTGAAAACTAAAAAATTCAAAATCAAAAGTCATAATGAAAATCTTAAAAAAATGTATGTTAATATCAAATAAAACATTTTCAATTTCAAGTTAAATTTTTTGAAATTTCAAAAAAATTCAAGACTTGAAAAATTTGAAGTTGGAAAATTTTTTGTCCTAACATTTTGAACAGAAAAATAAAGAAAATTCTACTCGAAAAATTACTTAAAATATTTTCATGTTAAAATAAAAAGAAAAGAAAAACTCGAAATCAAATTTATAACATTTTGTAGTTCAAGTCTGAAAAAATTAAATTCAAAATTTTTTCAGAACAATTTTTTTGAGAAAAAATTTTTAACTGTGAAAATTTTTCTAATGAATTCAAAATTTTTCCTTAAATTTGAAAAGTTTTCTTTAAACTTTCAAATTTTTTCTTAAATTTAAAAATTTTTCCTTAAATTTGAAAATTTTCCCTTAAATTTGAAATCTCAAATTCCTAACAGAAAAATCAAAATTGAAGAATATTAAAACAAGTTTGAAATCTTTAGATAAGATTCAAAATTTTTCTGTTCTCAAAGCCAAGTAAATTGAAATTGACAAATTTCTATAAAATGTTAAAAGGAAAAATTTAACATAATTTTGAAAAAATTTAAATTTTAACAATTTTAATTTAATTCTGAAAATTTCAAAATTAAAAGACTTTGAAAAAGGAAGTTTGAAAATTTTTTATAAAATTTTTTATAGAGAAAAAGTTAAATTTTAAGAAAAAAATTTATATAAATTTTTAAATCAAACTTTCCATTTTTAAAATTTTTCTTTAATTCTTAGAATCTCTAAATCATGGAAATTTCATATAATAAATTTATTATAATTTTCAAAATTCAAATTTTGAATATTTTTTCTTGTTTTTTAAACTGAATAAAAAACCAAGAGAAAAAATATTCAAAATTTTAATTTTAAAAATTTTTAGAGTTAAAAAATTATAATCCAAAAAATTTTTTCCAAAAAAAAAAAATTCTAAATTTTCTTTGAAATAAATTTAAAAAGTCAAGAAATAAAAGAAAAACTTAAAAATAAAAGAAAAACTTGAGAAAAACTTCAGTCCAGTTTTCTTAAATTTTACAAATTCAAACACTAAAATTTTTTTCTTTTCAAAAAATTCTTTAAAGTTTCACATAATTTTTTCGTAAGCCAAAAAAGTAAACGGGAATTATAACCCATTTTTTAATAATTTCTTCTGTTTCTCTTATTAAACAACAAATTTTAAGCCATTAATTTACTCTACTTTGACAAGCTCTCAAATGAAAGCAAAAAATACAAAAAAAAAATCTTCTAAAGAAAATCAAAAATTTCCGACGGCTAAAGAAGTAAAATCTTAAAACAAAGAGTCAAAAATTTTAATAAAAATTTTTCTAACATTTTGAATTTTTAGGAGTTTTTCACAAAAATTTTGAAAAATTAGATTTAAACAAAAAACTTTGTAAGAGTTAGAAAATTTTGAAATTAAAATTGAAAAAATTTAAACAAGTTTTTTAAAAATTTTAATTAAAACTTTTGAAAAATTAGTTCAAACTAAATTTAAAAATTTTCTAAATTGTCTAATTTTCAAAATTTCCTAAATTTTGTAATTTTCAAAATTTCCTAATTTTCAAAATTTTCCAATTTCCAAAATTTTCTGTACCAAATTCTATCCCTAAAACTTTACTTTCCTCTAAAAACAAGTTATACTCATAAACCACTTCTGCTCTTCTCCTTTTAGATGGACGCCAAAAAGTCACCACTCGCTTTGCTCGCTCAGACCTGTTCACAAATTGGCGCCGACTCCTCAGCCGTTAAGCCCATACTCTCCATGGACAAATCGAAAAAGAACGGTTCAACTTCATCCGGTTCCTCGTCCACATCAAGTGTCACCTCCGAAACTGGCTCCGCCAAATCACCCACACAAGCCAAATCGCCCAAGTCGACAACACCCACAAATACCGAAATCAAATTGGCCTTTAAGCCCTACGAAACAAATGTCTTGAGTCAACAGAACGTCAACTCTTTCAAATCCTCAGCCTCAACAGAAGACTTACAGCAACGGCCCAGCTCAAAGACCTCATCACACAATGGCGATATGACACGAGTGCCCTCGCGTAACAAGAATAATTCTACACCCGATAATGGCTTAAATAAATCACAAGACTTGACCCCGATGGGTTCATCTACACCACATGATAGCCGCAAGACTGTATCACCTTCGGGTTCTCATTCTTCACAGAGGGGAGCCAGTCCTATTGTCAGATCGGGCATGGAGGTTTTGAATAATGCCAATGGTTCGGCTCAACATCCCAAAGAAATGAGCAGTATGGCTCAGGCTGCTGCTGCTGCCGCTGCAGCCTATAAGGCTGCCGGTGGTCCTTATGGCTTCAATCCTTTGTCCGCTTTATGCTGTCCTCCCGGCATGGAACAACATGCTGCCGCCAATCCTGCCTTCCGTCCTCCTTTTGCCTCCAATCAATTCGCCCATCATCATGCCGCCATGTTGGCTGCTGCCGCTGCCAATGGTGGCTATCCGGGAGGTCATAATGGTCCTGCTAGTGCTCAACCTAATCCTTATATCAGTTATCAGCGTATCAAGACTCCTGCAGGTGGTGAGGCCATAGTACCCGTTTGCAAGGATCCCTACTGTCCGGGCTGCCCTTACTCGGCTCATACTCAGCAAATGCTAATGGGTGCTCCCTGTCCTGCCGGCTGTACTCAGTGCGAACATCAGAAATATGGCATGGCTGCCATGATGGGTGGTGCTGGTCTACCTCCAGGTCATCCCTATTCTCAGGCCGCCGCCGCTGCTGCTGCCAGTGCCGCCGCAGCTCGCTCAGCTCCTTATGTCTGCAGTTGGGTGGTGGGTGATGCTTATTGTGGCAAACGTTTCCAGACCTCCGATGAATTGTTCAGCCATCTCAGAACACATACAGGTAATCTCTCAGATCCTGCTGCTGCTGCCGCTGCCTTGGCTCAATCACAAGCTCAATCTCTTTTGGGTTCTCTATTCCCTCCCTCGGCCCTAAGAGCTGGTTATCCTACACCACCCTTAAGTCCCATGTCTGCTGCTGCAGCCGCCGCCCGCTATCATCCCTATGCCAAGCCACCCAGTGCTTTGGCTGCTGGTGGACCCTCTCCTTTTGGAGGTCCCGGTGGTTTTAATCCTGCTGCTGCCGCTGCTGCTGCGGCCTTGGGTCCCTATTACTCACCCTATGCCATGTATGGTCAACGCATCGGCTCCGCTACTGTGCATCAATAAGCTTTCCAAAAAGCTTTCTTTTAAATCCAAATGTGAGCTTTTTTTGGAAAGTTCACTCAAGAACCATCTCATGAAAAAAATACCAAAAAAAAAAAACAGAGCAAGAATGTTAGACCATACACACTCACCATTTGCCCGAGAGCAAGAGAGAGAGTCCCTGTGTTTACTGAGAGAGATCGAGAAACCAAGTTTTAAGCTCATTCACTCCTGCTGAAATTAATGAGAATTCAAGTCATATCGTTTTGGGCTGAACTCAAGATCTTAGGCCCCCCGACTCCAAAACGATCAGATGTTATACTGTGATACTAAACTGTAGTTGAGCGCTAGTTTGTTAGTTTTAATTAAACTTCTTAATTAAAGTAATTAATCTTTATTCAAAACAAAAACAAAAAGATAACTAAAATATTTTTAAACAAAATATCATTAATTTAAACAAATATTTAATTTAATTTTTGTTATTTTTGAAGCAACCAAAGCATTAAATAATTTCCATTTCAAAACAAAAAAATCTACAAAAAAAAATCCATTCAAAAAAATAATCCTAAAACTTCCATAATTTTGTTGCTTATATTTAAAAAATTATGTTTTCTAAATATTATTATGGTTTTATTTTTATGTTTATAACAATTTGACAAAAAAAAAATTTAATTAATTGAAAAAACAAAAATCCTTTAGTTATTTAGTTCATAAGTTTAAATGTGTAATTTATGTAGTTTGTAATACTTAGATTTGCTACTTCTAAAAAAAATACAAAACAACAAAATGTTTCATTTGTGTAAAATTACAACAAAACAAAAAAAATCTTATAAATTATATTTAAAAATATATAAAACACAAAAATCATTTTTTGAAAAATTAATTCTCAAAATCTTTTTATTTCCTGGGAAAAGAGGGGGGTCTTTTAAAACAAGACATTATCACAAATCACCTTCACTTGGCTACTTCACTTCAAGAACTTATGCTTATGACACTCTAACATCAATCAAAAACACTTTAATTGATAACATTCTATCAAATTCATCGAAATTAGTTTACCCCAAAAAAAACTGGAAAATAGTAATAATAATTGCCAGACAACATATCAATCATTTTGAATGATGGACGTTTTGATGGCTCTCGGTTGTTTAAAAACAACAAATGTTTTTTTTTTTTTTTTTTAACTGATGACGGCTGCGTTGTTATGTTTAAGTACATACGTTTAGATATCAATCAATAAAAAAAATATAGATGTGTCGACAAAAAAGGCAATATTTTTTGGTTCAAAATTAATTAAGGCATGAAAACATTCCAAAAACACAGTTAAGAATTAAATACACAGAGAAAAATTGCAGTGTATTACAGGTCATACACTCGACGACTGTAATAGAATTATGCTTTTTGCTTACAGACAATACAACTTCAGTACAATCCTAATACATAATTGCAACAAAATTAAAACCTTTCGATCTTTTGTATAGCCAACCTTAAATTACACCAACGACCAAAAAACGTTGCGACCAGCTTAACAAGTTTTACCAACTGTCGCAGCATTCAATCAGCCCAGATGAGAAAATGCTAATATCTAGCCCGATTATTTGATACCCTCTAACACTAAGGTCAAATATGAACACATTAAAAAACAAGTAAGAAAGTGCTATAGTTGGTCAAGCCCGACCATACGACACCCTTCACCACTAAGGTCAAAGGTCTTTCTCGTGTTTAAAGACAAATATTTGCTAAATTTTGCCATTATACAAGTTGGCAAGTTGATTACAGATTTCACAAAAATTATGTATGCAAAAAATTGACTCACAATTCTCATCATTTTCAGATTTACGAGCGTTTTTGTGATTTTTTGTCTCGTTTAGTGCGTTCCGACAGAAAAGTTTGTATTTGCAAAAAAAAATCAAAACCTTTTGATCTTTTGTACAACCAACCCCAAATTACACACAACGATCACACAAACGTTGCAATCAGTTTAAAACCTTGACAAGTTTTACCAATTTTCGCAGCAAAAAATCAGCTCAAAAAAGAATATGCCAAGCTTTAAACGATTTTTCTCTAGTTGGTCTTTCCATCGAATTTTTATACCCACCATCAAAAAGAATGGGGGGTATATTGAGATTGTCATTCTGTTTGTAATGTCTGTCTGTCTGTCTGTCTGTCTGTCTGTCTGTCTGTCTGTCTGTCTGTATGTCTGTCTGTATGTCTGTATGTCTGTCTGTCTGTCTGTCTGTCTGTCTGTCTGTCTGGTATCTAGAAACCTTACATAAGCACTAGGAAGCAATTTCATCGAAATCGGTTCACATTTAACCATAGCTCGCATATAAAAAACTTACGGAAACAGCCTAAATTCCACCTGAAATTCACTTAAATGCCAATTAATAATAAACTGTAATAGCTTTGGCCACTAAATTTGTGAATGCCAGCCAGTGTGCAAAATTTTGTCACAATCGGTTACCATTTGACCATAGCTCCCATATAAAAAACTTACGAAAACACAAAAATAAAAAAAGAAAAGGGGGTTTATGTCCGTCTGTCCGTTAGATAAAAGCGCGATAGCGCCTTAACTAAAGGAGCTACAGGAACAAAATTTAACAAAAGGTAGTCTTATGTGAATGCCAGCCAGTGTACAAAATTTTGTTATAATCGGTCACCATTTGAACATAGCTCCCATATAAAAAACTTACAGGAACACAAAAATACAAAAAGAAAAAAAGATTTATGTCCGTCTGTCCGTCAGATAAAAGCGCGACAGCTCCTTAACTACAAAAGCTAAAGAGACAAAATTTTACAAAAGTATTTTTGAGATGTAACAAAAGTCGTGTACTGAAAATGGGAGAAATCGGTTCACATTTAGTTAGAGCTCCCGTATAACCCCGCTTCGGGGAGCACATTAATGCTGATAAATTGAGTGCAATAATAGTAATAGCTATGACGACTAAATTTAGAATAGAGAAGTTTTATGCAACTATTGGTCAGTATATCAAATTTTATAGGAATCGGTCCATATTTGACTATAGCTTTCATATAAAAAACACTCCCGGAAACCAAAAAATATATAGCAAGGACCAGTTAAAAGCTATTAAATTAGAAACTGTGACAGTTATTGCCACTAAGTTTTTCAAAAATAAGCTTTATATAAATACCAGAAAGCGTGTGAAATTTTGTTACAATCGGTCAACAATTGGCTATAATTCTTATATATATATATTACATCCCCTTTTTTATATCTACAATCAAAAAGATTCGGAGGTACAAGCAGGATACTAAGATTATGTATATGGTAGATGCATTAGGAACTCCTAACGAAATATATGGACCAGTCGTATTACTATCAACTTCTTTATCCTAACTAAATGAAGCATAGCCGCGAATAACGTTGTAAGCGACAAAATTGAAATTGTTCACAATTCGTAAAAAACGTTTTTAAAGTAGCAGGCAATATATGGATAATTTTTTTTTTCTAATAGTATTTTGATAGCGATAAGGTGCATTATTTTGACTGATTTTGTGATTGAGCAACGTAAAAGGGTCAAGTTGACTGTAATCTGCAAAAAAACAGGTTTTGTAAAAATCGGCTTTTAAAACGTTATTCGCGGCTATGCTTCAAATATTAAGCTAAACGAAAAGTATTTTACAACTTATTAATGAAAAACCATACCATACTATAACGATTTTTTTTTTCAAAGTAAATAAATACTAGGAAAACCACTTACACACTTTTGAATGTTGAACTATAAAGCTACTGCAAACGAAGTTATTCCAAATATTTTACCAACAATACCAACTTTTTTCCAATTTGGTCCACGTTTTGAATTTGCTGCACCCTCGTAGATATATGAGATATGTTTCTAAATTAAACACAACTTGATGGTGGGTATATAAAATTCGGCACATCCGAATATAACACTCTTACTTGTTGTGATTAAGTTGGTCCTGTATGGGCCAATTCCAACATTTTTTTTTTCTGAACTTCATTCAAATTCGTGAAAGCAGTGTTATGGCAGGTAGTCGATATAAGGATCTGATTTGTTCTAAAAACAATAGGGGTCTTCACTGTGCCAAAGAAAATATCTAAAAAAAACATTCAGCATTGTACTAATATAACGCTGCCTTTAAAAGCGATCCTAAGACAGCCGTTTCCATTATTTCCCCATAATATACACCACAAAAGTCTTCTAAGGCGAAAGCATATTCGTGTGTACTAAATTTAATAGACTTGGGTAAGTGTCAGATGAATCGACATACTATATAGTCAAGGAGATGTTATTTGGATCTTCACGGATGGATCAATAATACAAATTATTACAGGTTCACTTTTGTATCTTTGAGAACAAGAAAGTCTTAAAGAATTCTTGATGTTTGAAAGTCTTCTGGCTAGAAATTCTGGCCATACTGGAGGGAAGGGTCTTAATTTAAAACAGTATAGTTAATATAATATCACATCGATTCTAGTTAAAAAATCATGGTAGCTATAGTAAACCTATCGGTTAAATATAGGATGGGACACCGCTGGGCACCAGGACATTGCAATAACGATGGCAATGAAGTATGAGATTAACTTAGATCTTAACCTGTCAGATATATATTGTTAGCTATAGTAATAATGTCTTAAATATTTGAGGACACAACAAAACAAATTGTGCAATATGGAGGCCTGTTGTTATCCATGTAAGCTTTTTATCAATGAACAGGTCGTAACAGATAATTTGATGAAATATTTTGCACAGGCTCATATTTTAATTCCTATACTTTTTGGACAAAGTCGGATACCTCACATAGTTATGTCTTCCCTAAATAGAGTTTATGGTTCTTTACAGCCACAAATTTAGTTGTATTTTAATAATGTTAAGCACAAAAATTGCTTATGATAACCTTAATCGGTTTACCTATTCTTGTAGGAATCGGCCCATATTTGACCATATCTCCCAAACAAGATGCATTATAAAAGATACCCAAGATACCCAAAAAAGAACACTTATAAGTCAAAAATAATTGCATTTTAATACTAAAACTTTGCACAGATAAATATTTCGTAAATATAAACCGTTAAACGAAATTTGGTAACAATTGATCCATAAATGACCCTATCAGGTCGTCAACCGGAAATGACATAAACATAATAAAATCTCGAAAATTAAAAAAATAGTACATACGAGTATATGTATTTCTCTAAGACTTGTGAAAACTTGTTAAATTGTTGGTCGATATTTAACCTTAGTAGTGAAGGGTATATAATAGTCCTGCTTGACCGACTATAGCTTTTCTTATATGTTAGTATTGTTTATATTTATAAGTGCAAAGTCAATGACAAATTATAAACGAAATTAGTTCAATTAATAAAGTTTAGAATAATTTTTATACTGTATAGGAATTAAGGTGCGTGATTTTAATTCGTAGAAATATATTGCAAAATTTACTTATTGTCTCGTAAGTGACGTGCTTTCCAGTAATTATAATTATCGATCAAATTTAATCAATCATTTAAGCTTAAAGGTGTGATATTTTCATTATAGTTGATCGATATATTCATATGAAAATCTATGAATCAGGTGATAAACTTTTTCTTTGTTTTGTTGAAGTTCTAAATGTCCAAAGTGATTGAGACCGTCTGCTGAATGATCAATTGCTGACATATACAAACCGCACATGATAGTTTTTCAAAATTCTTAACCGCTAATTGCCTTAAATATGGAAACACAATTAACTTAGAATTCGGTCTTTCTTAAGGCCTTATATTGATTATTTCATTTAGTTCGGGAGATAGGAAAGTCAAGAAAAAGTTTTAAATATTTAACTTTATTGTTAATAAAATAACCATTTATTTCACGAATTTTCAGGATATAGGACTTTTTTATTTACAATATTTACACTTTTCATTTCATGTAATAAAAATTGTAATTTTGTGCCATTTTCAAATTTTGTTGTAAATTTTTAAAAAACTAAAAATATTGAAATTTTTTATAAAAAAAATATTTTTCACTTTGAAGTGTATATAACTCCGAATCCGTTATACATTTAAAAAAATAGTCTTAAGGCGACTTAAAGATCATTTTAATTGCTTTTATATTCTATAACAGTTGACTAAATCGATTAACCCGTTCTAAAGATATGATAAAATCAGTAGAAATGCCTTTTCAAAAATGGCAAATTTTATACAAAAATTTAAAATAAGGCAATTTAAACCAATAAGAAAAATTTCATTTTTATAACCGGGTATACTGGTATGTGATGGAAAACGATCGTTGTCAAATCGATCGATTTCAGATATATTTTTGAGATAATTTTCGGTTATTTACCCAAAAATTCAAACCAAATAAAAGATATCAGTCAAAAGAATTAAAGCCAAAAAAAGTTTCATTTTTTTGGGGAAAATAACCGAAAATAAGATAAAAAAAATGCCTGAAATTGATCGATTTGAAAACGAAAAATGTCCATCATATACCTGATAGTCACATAACATTAATAATAATGCTAAATAGTTAGGCCAAATACGTTGATTGTAATACGGCAGTTCCATATATTTTGTTATGAGTTTCATGTACCTCCAAATCTTTTTGATTGATTTGATTTAATATGAAAAGGGAATGTTATATATATAAGAACAATAGCCAAATGTTGACCGATTGTCCCAATTTTATTTTACATGCTGGCTGGTATTTATATAAAGCTTATTCTTGCAAAATTTAGTGGTCATAGCTGTCTTAATTTCTAATTTTGAAGCTTTTAACTGGCCTCTGATACATTTTTTTGTTTTCCATTAGAGGTTTTTATATGAAAGCTTTAGTCAAATATGGACCGATTCCTGTAAAATTTGATATACTGACCAATAAATGCATAAAACTTCTGTATTCTAAATTTAGTTGTCATAGCTATTACAATTGTATTTAATTTATCAGCATTAATGTAATTCCCGGCGCTTGGTTATATGGCAGCTCTAACTAAATGCAAACCGATTTCGCCCGTTTTCAATACACAACTTTACGAAGATATCGAATACTTTCGTTAAATTTTGTCCCTCTAGCTCTTTTCGTTAAGGTACTATCGCGCTTTTATCTGACGGACAGACGGTTATAAACCTCCTTTTCCTTTTGTATTTTTGTGTTTCCCTAAGTTTTTTATATGGGAGCTATGATCAAATAATTGTAACAAAATTTGGCACACTGGCTGGTATTCATATAAGACTTTCTTGTGCTAAATTTGGTGGCAATAGCTATTACAGTTTATCAGTTTTTGGCATTCAAGTGTATTTATGATGAAATTTAAGCTGTTTCCATAAGTTTTTTGTATGGGAGCTATGGTTAAATGTGAACCGATTTAGATGAACTTTTATGTGCTTTCTAGTACTTACGTTAAACTTATATATACCAAAATTTACCATCATAGCTGTCTGTTTGTCATTTATAAGCAAATAAGCGATTAGCCTAGACGAGGTTATACAGGAGCTATGGTGAAATGTTATTCGATTCTGCCCAATTTCAATACCAGAATTTTTCAAGAAATTAATAATATTTATGCCAAATTTGACCTGTATACTTTCGTTTGTAAACCGCAGTGGTATAGCAGGTTAGTCACCCGCCTAGCATACAAGAGGTCCCAAGTTCACCTCATAACTCAGCTATCCACTGGTTAATGAGTATTAGGCTATGTAAAACTTCTCTAACTAATGCATCTGCCGTTCGGAGCCGGCGTAAAAACGTAGGTCCCATTCAATGAGTCTGAAAATAGAATCGGATGCAACTCATTATCTGAGAGAAGTACCCCTTGTTCCAATTGGAATGTTATCGGGGAATTATTTATATATATATATATATATATATATATATATATATATATATATATATATTTTTTTTTTTTTTTCGTTAAAGTTTTATCGTGCCGACAACAGACGACATACGAGCAGACAGACACAAACAGACAGACACTCAGACACACAGACAGAGAGATAGACAGACAGACAGAGAGATAGACAGACAGACAGAGAGACAGACAGACAGACAGACAGACAGACAGACAGACAGACAGACATCGCTCAGTTGTCTTAGAATTTCATAAGGATTCATAATATATATCCCTTTTGGTTTTAGGATCAATCTTAAGGAAATTACAAACGGAATGACAATCTCAATATACCCCCTATTCTTTTTGATGGTAGGTATAAAAATATGGTGCTAATCAAATGTAAAGCAAAATTTTGCCAGAGCTCACTGTGTAGAGAACATATAATCACTGGTGATCGCTTTTTTCTTGGACCACGATCTTAATATGTACGATCTTAATATGTACAGATTTCTTTTATTAAGTTATTTAAAAAAAAATATGAAAAAAAATTTTTCACTTGGGCTCGTCCGGGATTTGAACCCGGGACCTCCCGCACCCTAAGCGGAAATCATACCCCTAGACCAACGAGCCAGTTGAAAAGATCACAGCAATTTCTAAACACACTAGTCCCAAGTAAAAGAGTTGTATCTATGAGTAACTAAAACACATGCTCACATTTAACTCATTATCACTACGTGGGCTGTCTGTCGACAACATTCATTCATGCCATTGTTGTCAGAGCATATGACTTTGGCTTATCAAGTCAGAAAAAAAAATAGTTGCTCGTGCATCCATCCATCCCCACTCACTACCAAGTACATACGAGTATTCGAATAAAATATGACTATTAAAGTAAACCAGTTGTTTCGACTGATTGCCATATGGAAAACTATAAAATTAATTTAACAATGGGCATTAATAACAATATCTCATAAATAAATTAAGTGAATTGAAAAAAAAAATATATATGTACATATTTATTCATCAATATTGTTGACGACATTAGAAACAAAAGCCAACAAATTGCCCAGTAATAAACTGAATAATGGCATTATTACTCGTAGTATTTATTTCAAATACTTAAAACTATTAAATAAATAGAAACAAAAATCAAACATTCAAAACATGTGAAAACACTTGACAATTATTATTAAATGATCATACAACCAATATTTTTAACTTTCAAATAGAAATAATTTTATTAATAAAAAATTCTACACGAATCTTTGCTATTAATAATAAAAAATGCATAAATATTAATTTAATCAAAACACAAAAAAAAAACTTATAAATTCTCAGCTTTTAGATATAATAATACAAAATGGGTTAGAAATGAATGGATGTCATAAAATCTAATAAAATTGTTTTCAATTAGAGAAATATTAACACATTTGATAGAATTTCAAATATCAATTAGTTATAAATTTTTAATTAATTTTAATTATTTGTTCATAAGTATTTTATGGACTAGGATGATTTCAGTAGGGCTACAGAAATTTTTTTTTCGAAAATTTTTCTATAGAAAAATTTTTCTAGAGAAAATTTTCGATAAAAAAATTTTATATAGAATATTTTCGTTAAAAAAGTTTTCCTATAGAAAAATTTTCGATAAAAAAAAATTTTCGATAAAAAAAAAAATTGTCTATAGAAAAATTTTCGATAAAAAAATGTTTCTATAAAAAAAAATTTTCTATAAAAAATTTTTCGATAAAAAAATTTTTCTATAGAAAAATTTTTGATAAAAAAATTTTTCTATAGAAAAATGTTCAATAAAAAAAAATTTTCTATAGAAAAATGTTCAATAAAAAAAAATTTTCTATAGAAAAATTTTCGATAAAAAAAATTTTTATCGAAAATTTTTTTTTAATAATTTTTCTATAGATAATTTTTTGTCGAAAATTTTTGTATAGAAAATTTTTCTATAGAAAAATTTTTCTATGGAAAATTTTTCTATAGAAAAATTTTTTTATCGAAAATTTTTCTATAGAAAAATTTTTTTATCGAAAATTTTTCTATAGAAAAATTTTTTTGTCAAAAATTTTTCTACAGAGAAATTTTTTTATCGAAAATTTTTCTAAAAAAAAATTTTTTTATCGAAAATTTTTCTATAGAAAAATTTTTTTATCGAAAATTTTTCTATAGAAAAATTTTTTTATCGAAAATTTTTCTATAGAAAAATTTTTTTATCGAAAATTTTTCTATAGAAAAATTTTTTTATCGAAAATTTTTTCTATAGAAAAATTTTTTCTATCGAAAATTTTTCTATAGAAAATTTTTTTATCGAAAATTTTTCTATAGAAAATTTTTTTTGTCGAAAATTTTTCTATAGAAAAAATTTTTCAGCGAAAATTTTTCTACAGAAAAAATTTTTTGTCGAAAATTTTTCTACAGAAAAAATTTTTTGTCGAAAATTTTTCTATAGAAAAAATTTTTGTCGAAAATTTTTCTATAGAAAAAATTTTTTAGCGAAAATTTTTCTATAGAAAAATCTTTTTACCAAAAATTTTTGTATAGAAAAATTTTTCTATCGAAAATTTTTTTATAGAAAAATTTTTCTATAGAAAATTTTTTCACCGAAAATTTTTCTATAAAAAATTCTTTTCACCGAAATTTTTTTATCGAAAATTTTTCTATAGAAAAATTTTTTTATCGAAAATTTTTCTATAGAAAATTTTTTTAACGAAAATATTTCTATATAAAAATTTTTTTATCGAAAATTTTCTATAGAAAAATTTTTCTATCGAAAATTTTTCTATAAAAAAATTTTTTATCGAAAATTTTCTATAGAAAAATTTTTTTATCGAAAATTTTTCTATAGAAAAATTTTTTTATCGAAAATTTTTCTATAGAAAAATTTTTTTATCGAAAGTTTTTCTATAGAAAAATTTTTTTATCGAAAATTTTTTCTATAGAAAAATTTTTTTATCAAAAAATTTTTCTATAGAAAATTTTTCTATAGAAAAATTTTTGATAGAAAAATTTTTATACACAAAAATTTTCGATAGAAAAATTTTTCTATAGAAAAATTTTCGATAGAAAAATTTTTCTATAGAAAAATTTTCGATAGAAAAATTTTTCTATAGAAAAATTTTCGATAGATAAATTTTTCTATAGAAAAATTTTCGATAGAAGAATTTTTCTATATTTTGCTATCGAAAATTTTTCTATCGAAAATTTTTCTATAGAAAAATTTTTCTATCGAAAATTTTTCTATAGAAAAATTTTTCTATCGAAAATTTTTATATAGAAAAATTTTTCTATCGAAAAATTTTCGATACCAAATTTTTCTATAGAAAAATTTTCGATAGCAAAATTTTTCTATAGAAAAATGTTCGATAGCAAAATTTTTCTATAGAAAAATTTTCGATAGCAAAATTTTTCTATAGAAAAATTTTCGATAGCAAAATTTTTCTATAGAAAATTTTTTTTTATTGAAAATTTTTCTAAAGAAAATATTTTTATTTAAAATTTTTCTATAGAAAATTTTTTTATCGAAAAATATTTGTACTTAATCATGAAAAAGAAAAGGGGGATTTATGAGAAAGTGGAGCGATAAATAAGACAAACGAAATTTTTTGTCATTTTTGTCCCAATGTCGGTTAAGGTTTAAAATATTTTTTTTGATAAAAAAAATACAATTTTATATCAAAGTAATTACTTTTATGCAATTATTAGCGAAATTCGCTAAAAAATTCTTAAATGTTTTCTTGCTTTTGCTGTTAAAAATTTAAAAATTCAAATGTTGAAATTTGGCCCCGGGAATTAAAGCTGAGATTTCTCATTTTTGCAAAATAAGTTTCACCCTAGTATAGATATATATCTGTGGTTATATGAAAGAGTGGCTTAAATCAACATTAAGAGAGAATTGAGTTAAGGCATTTGTGTTTAGTCGGTTTTTAAAAATTCGGGTTTTTAGCTTAAGTTGTTTGAATCAATAATGCATTGATCAAAACAACTTATGTACACATATTTTTGTGTACATATTCATATTTTTTTATTCATCATAGAAAGTTTTCGCTTAACTTCAATAAAATCATTATTTTCAAACAACTTATGTTTACATAAAACTACACAATATTTACTTTTTATTTAAACAGAACCACTTAAAGTTACTTAAGGTCCAGTTCAACCCAATCTTCAGTTTCGAAATAGAGCTTAAGTAGAAAAAACGTAAAATCTTCTGAATTCAACAATATTTTTTTATTAAATATTCATCCTTCTTCTCTATTAAAAATGTTATCAATATATTAATTCATAAATTATACGCAGAAATCACACAAAATTGATGATATCTCAAAACTTCAATTTTCGACTTAAGCTATTCTTCCATATTGCCACAGATATTAATGCGTGTTGTCATAGAGCAACTTGTTAATATTATAATCTGGATTAAAAAGGTTTGTATAGAAAATTTCCCACCCTTTTCCACTTAATAATTGCAATAAATTTTAATAAAATCAAAACAAATAATTGTAAATAATGTTTAACAAATGTCATTATAAAAACTCATACAAGTATAGAACATGGATTTATTTCAAAATTACGCTGGGAATTTTGAAATTATCCTAATCCAACCATTCAATTCAAACATATTAAGTACTTTTCAAAACATTAATCCAATTGTTCATACAATAGTACCCGCATTTTAAAAATACAAAGTCTTAAATTTATAACAATTTCAGCAAACCACTATCATTGACATTCTTATTATTAATATTAATATACACATGAGTACATTTGTTTAATATTATATACTTTGTGCTTTTATTATTAATTTTTAAGTACTCGTAAAAAAGAAATCACAACAAAACGATCAGTCTTAATAAAATTTTATATTGTTCTAAGCACTTTAAGATAGAATGAATATGAGTTTAGACAAATAATAAAATGAAAAATCACATACATTGTCAGTGATTGCGATCTCAGAAATAAATTAATTGTGACAACGAACAATTGATTTGATTATTATTTAAAGTTATCAAGACATGTCACATATAAATAGTACAATTTTTATTTGATACAATTGTTGGATGAGGCGTTCTAAACATGAGTGAGATCAGAAACATAAGGGAAAAGTTTTTTTTATCAAAAATTTTTCTATAGAAAATTTTTTATCAAAAATTTTTCTATAGAAAATTTTTTATCAAAAATTTTCCTATAGAAAATTTTTTTATCAAAAATTTTTCTATAGAAAATTTTTTTTTTCAAAAATTTTTCTATAGAAAATTTTTTTATAAAAAATGTTTCTATAGAAATTTTTTTTATTAAAAATGTTTCTACAGAAAATTTTTTATCAAAAATTATTCTATAGAAAATTTTTTTATCAAAAATTTTTCTAAGAAAATATTTTTATCAAAAATTTTTCTGTAGAAAATATTTTTTAAAAAATTTTTCTATAGAAAATTTTTTTTTATCCAAAATTTTTCTAAGAAATTTTTTTATCAAAAATTTTTCTATAGAAAATTTTTTTATCCAAAATTTTTGTATTGAAAATTTTGCTATCAAAAATTTTTCTATAAAAAATTTTTCTGTCAAAAATTTTTTTATCTAAAATTTTTCTACAGAAAATTTTTTTATCTAAAATTTTTCTACAGAAAATTTTTTTATCTAAAATTTTTCTACAGAAAATTTTTTTATCTAAAATTTTTCTATCAAAAATTTTTATAAATTTTTTTATCAAAAATTTTTATAAATTTTTTTATCAAAAATTTTTATAAATTTTTTTATCAAAAATTTTTATTTAGAACATTTGCTTACAAAATTATTCTATAAAAATTTTGTACAAAATTTTTTTTTTTGAAAATTTTTTTATCAAAAATTTTTCTATAGAACATTTTTTTATCAAAAATTTTTCTATAGAAAATTTTTTTACCAAAAATTTTTATATGGCAATTTTTTTTAGCAAAAACTTTTCTATAGAAAATTTTTTTATCAAAAATGTTTCTATAGAAAATTTTTTTATCAACAATTTTTCCATAGAAAATTTTTTTTATCAAAAATTTTTTTTTATAGAAAATGTTTTCATCAAAAATTTTTCTATAGAAAATTGTTATATCAAAAATTTTTCTAGAAAAAAATTTTTTATTAAAAATGTTTCCATAGAAAATTTTTATAAAACATGTTTCTATAGAAAATTTTTTTATAAAAAATGTTTCTATAGAAAATTTCTTTATCAAAAATTTTTCTATAGAAAATTTTTTTAACAAAAATTTTTCTATAGAAAAATTTTTGATAAAAAATTTTTCTATAGAAAATTTTTGATATCAAATTTTGTTATCAAAAATTTTTCTATAGAAAATTTTTTTATCAAAAATTTTTCTATAGAAAATTTTTTTATCAAAAATTTTTCTATAGAAAATTTTTTTATCCAAAATTTTTCTATAGAAAATTTTTTTGTCAAAAATTTTTCTATAGAAAATTTTTTTATCCAAAATTTTTCTATAGAAATTTTTTTTATCAAAAATTTTTCTATAGAAAATTTTTTTATCAACAATTTTTCTATAGAAAATTTTTTTATCAAAAATTTTTCTATAGAAAATTTTTTTATCAACAATTTTTCTACAGAAAATTTTTCTTTCTACAGAAAATTTTTCTTTCTTTCTACAGAAAATGTTTCTATCAAAAATTTTCTATAGAAAAATTTTTGATAAAAAAAAATTAATAGAAAATTTTGTTATCAAAAACTTTTGTATTAAAAATTTTTTTATCAAAAAGTTTTCTACAGAAAATTTTTTTATCAAAAATGTTTCCATAGAAAACTTTTTTATCAAAATGTTTCTATACAAAATTTTTTTTATCAAAAATTTTTAATAGAAATGTTTTTTATAAAAAACTTTTCTATAGAAATTTTTTTTTTTCAAAAATTTTTCTATAGAAAATTTTTTTATCAAAAATTTTTCTATAGAAAATTTTTTTATCAAAAATTTTTCTATAGAAAATTTTTTTATCAAAAATTTTTCTATAGAAAATTTTTTTATCAAAAATTTTTCTATAGAAAATTTTTTTACAAAAATTTTTCTAAGAAAATATTTTTATCAAAAATTTTTCTGTAGAAAATATTTTTATAAAAAATTTTTCTATAGAAAATTTTTTTATCAAAAATTTTTCTAAGAAAATTTTTTTATCAAAAATTTTTCTAAGAAAATTTGTTTATCAAAAATTTTTCTATAGAAAATTTTTTTATCAAAAATTTTTCTATAGAAAATTTCTTTATCCAAAATTTTTCTATAGAAAATTTTTTTATCCAAAATTTTTCTATAGAAAATTTTTTTATCAACAATTTTTCCATAGAAAATTTTTTTATCAAAAATTTTTGTTTTTTATAGAAAATTTTTTTATCAAAAATTTTCTATAGAAAAATTTTTGAAAAAAAAAATTAATAGAAAATTTTGTTATCAAAAATTTTTCTACAGAAAATTTTTCTATAGAAACTTTTTACATGAAAAACTTTTCTATAGAATATTTTTTTATCAAAAATTTTCTTACAAAATTTTCTATAAAAATTTTTTACAAAAAATTTTTTCATCAAAAATTTTTCTATAGAAAATTGTTATATCAAAAATTTTTCTATAGAAAAGTGTTATAGCAAAAATTTTTCTAGAAAAAATTTTTTTATTAAAAATGTTTCCATAGAAAAATTTTTACAAAACATGTTTCTATAGAAAATTTTTTTATCAAAAATTTTTCTATAGAAAATTTTGTTATCAAAAATTTTTCTATAGAAAATTTTTTTATCAAAAATTTTTCAATAGAAAATTTGTATCAAAAATTCTTCTAGTGAAAATTTTTTTATCAAAAATTTTCCTATAGAACAAGTTTTTATCAAAATTTATCTATAGAAAATTTTTCTAAATTTTTTATCAAAAATTTTTCTCTAAAATTTTTTTTTATCCAAAATTTTTCTATAGAAAATTTTGTTATCAAAACTTTTTATAGAAAATTTTTTTATAAAAATGTTTCTATAGAAATTTTTTTATCAAAAATTTTTTTTTTTATCAAAAATTTTTAATAGAAAATTTTGTTATCAAGAACTTTTCGATAGAAAATTTTGTTATCAAAAATTTTTCTACAGAAAATTTTTTTATCAAAAAATTCTCTATAAAAAATTTTATCATCAAAAATTTTCTATAGAAAACCAAAAATTTTCTATAGAAATTTTGTACAAAAAAATTTTTTATAGAAAATTTTTTCATCAAAAATTTTTCAGTAGAAAATTCTTATATCAAAAATTTTTCTTTTTAAAATTTTCTATCAAACATTTTTCTATGGAAAATTTTTTATCAAAAATTTTTCTATGGAAAATTTTTTATCAAAAAATTTTGTATGAAAAATTTTAAATCAAAAATTTTTCTATAAAAAATTTATTTTATTAAAATTTTTCTATAGAAAATTTTTTTGGAAAAAATTTTTCTTAGAAAATTTTTTTATCAAAAGTTTTTCTATTAAAAATTTTTTGGATCGAAAATATCTGAAAAAGAAAATAAAAATCTTAAGTTGTGTAATATAAGAATTTATTTCTGTTTTGAAAAATATTCCCAATATTTACAAAAATAGGCGACATGAAATAACCCCCAATGAAATAACGCCCAATTACGAAAATGAAGTAAACCCCAATAAAAATTGAAAAATGAAAATTGGGGATAATTTCACATTTATTGGGCTTCATTTCACTATAAATTGGGATTTATTTCGTTATGAAGCTATTCCAGAAAAAATATTATTTTAATTGGGATTTATTTCATGTAAATTTAATTTGGGCTTTTTTTCATTTTTTTTGGAGTTTATTTCATTTTCATGAAAATGATGTTTTGAAGATTTTTCTGAATTCTAAACATTCTTACAATTTTTTAGGAAGAATTTTTGCCGTTAATGACTTTTAAGTAGTAAAGATCAATTAAAAATCATAAATTAAATTCGAAATTATTAGTGGTAGCCGTATTAATAGTATTGTAAATTTATGTATGCGGTAGGCGAGTCGTTACACAAAAAAATCAATTTATAACATTTTATATTTGTTATATATTATTTTTATTTTATCGAAATACGCCGATACGAACACAATCATGGAAGCCAAAAACACTCTATGAAGAATTTAAGCCTCTTCGCAAAATAAAATAAGAGTGTATAAACCTTAATTGGCGTATAGAACAAACGGCGCCGCAGGTGAAAATTTAGTTTTGTAAAAAAATGGCTGTGAAAACTGTTTTTTGTAAAAAAAAATCGCGCGATTTTTTTTTACAAAAAACAGTTTTCACAGCCATTTTTTTACAAAACTAAATTTTTGCCTGCGGCGCTTCTCCCATTTGTTAATAGAATGATGTTCTCTACAAACAAAACTCGTATTGAAATGAAAACTGACGAGGTCATGTTCGAAGATTTTTAATATTTGGAAGAAGATCGGGACAGATTCCTCAAGAAGTACATGCATTTTAAAACTGCTGCAAATCGCGTTCCAAATAATGAAGCATTGACTGACCCTGTATGTCGGCAAACAATGCAAGTAGTTTTCTAAAAAAAAAAACAATTTAAAAAATAAAACTAAAAAAACTCATTTTTTGGGTCTTATTTCATTTTTTTGGGGATTATTTCATTGGGGTTTATTTCCTATTCTAACTTAATTTTAGTAAAAATTTTTAAAGTGATTTCTAAAATTGGGTGTTATTTCGTTAAAATTAGGTGTTATTTCGCCAAAAATTGGGTGTTTTTTCATATCTTATTTCCTAGAAGTTATTTCTTTTTTTGCTGCTAATATAATTGGGGTTTATTTCATTTTCGTAATTGGGCGTTATTTCATTGGGGGTTATTTCATGTCGCCACAAAAATATTTCCAAAGTTTACAAAAAATAATAGTTTAGTGGCAACAATGTTTGAGATTATATTTCTTTATTCTCTCGAACCATATATTTTGTTGCTATAAATTGAATTTGGATTTGTTTCTTGTCTATTTATACCCTTCACCACCATAGGTGGAAAGGGTATTATAAGTTTGTGCTGATGTTTGTAACGCATAGAAATATTTGTCTTAGACCCACCTTTTAGTATACCAATAGGCTTAGAATCACTTTCTGAGTCGATTTAGCGATGTCCGTCCGTCAGTCCGTCCGTCTGGCTGGCTGGACGGCTGGCTGGACCCCCATGTAAACCTTGTAATCAAACTACAGGTCGCAATTCTAAAGATAATTTGATGAAATTTGGCACAGATCATTTTTTTGATAATGGGACCATGGCTATTGAAATTGGTCAAAATTGGTCCATTATTTATGGTACCTCCCATAGGTTCCACTTCCCGGAATTGCTATATTGGCCACGAATATCAACATTTTTTCATGAAATTTAAAACAAATACTGCTTATGTCAAAAATCACTGTACCAAATTTTGTTGAAATCGGTCCACATTTGACCATAGCTCCCATACAAACTCTTCTTTAAAAACGCACTAAATGAGACAAAAGATCACTAAAACGCTCATAAATCTAAAGATAATGGAAATTTTGAGTCTATTTTTTGCATACATAATTTTTGTAACAACTGTAATTAATCTGCCAAATTTCGAGATAATCGGTCCACATTTGACCCTAGCTTTCATATAAGTCCAAATGACGGAAACAGGTTGAATATATAAGTTTTGAGAAAATGTTTGTATGATGGCAAAACTTAGCAAATATTTGTCTTTACACACGAAAAATAACACCTTTGACCTTAGTGGTGAAGGGTATCGTATGGTCGGCTTGACCGACTATAGCGCTTTCTTACTTGTTTGTCTTTAACAAAGTGGCACCAACCAATACTGTTAACATCTAAATTTCGACTAAAAGATTTTAATACTCATTTTCACGAGTTTTATTGTTGATGGTATTTACGAATATAAAAAAAATTGATCGGCTACTGGTGGTATGGGCTGCCTACTCATGCTTTTATCTATCGTATATGACTCCATTTAGAAAAGGTACAAGACGGTCCTTTTACTTGAGTACTTGATGATTAATTGAGTATAAATAATAAAGTTATAGGAAGACATCTTTAAGTGCTTGTCGCGGAGAGCTTTATAAACTTAGCAAATTTTTCTGCTTAAATTTTTATTCCTACTCATTTTTCCGAAATTTTTGTATGACTAATACCCAAATTTTTCAGTCGTAGTTCGCAAATTATTTACTTTTAAAATATTTGTAGACTTCTTTGTTTGTTCAAAGACAATAAGTACTCCAATCTTAGAAGATTATTTCAAAATATTTAGCTCTTGATTCATTTTACAAATGATATCATCTACAGACTGAGCAGCTGTATTTGCTCTATTTAGTTCAACAAGTGTTAACTAAATAGAAATTATAATAATAAGACTTGAGATTAAATTTCAACAAAAGATTAGTACAAAAGTATTACTAATTTCTATATTAAACTTAAGTACTTTGTCGTGATTGCAAAAGTAGTATAATTCCATTCTTATTAATCGTTAAATTTATGTTATATTTTTTTGATAATTCACTTAAGATTATTCTGTTATATTTTTTTAAATTGTTTATAAAACATTGCAAAAATAACACCCAATCTGCCATAATTCAATCATTTTTTGACTTTAATACTTTTTATTTTGCAAGAAAAAATAATGTTATTAATAATCTTTTATTGCAAATCGCAAATCACAGTATAAATATTAAAATTTGCGATTACTAGAATATTTAGTAGCAATTATAATTCATAGATATTTATGCCCTTCACCTCCATATGTAGAAAGGGTATAATAAGTTTCTGCTGATGTATGTAACGCACAGAAATATGGGTCTTAGACCAACCTTTAAGTATACCAATAGACTTATAGCCACTTCCCAACTTGATTTGATGATGTTTGTCTGCCCGTCTGTCTGGTCGAACGGCTGGCATGCAAAGCTTGTAATCAAAATATAGGTCGCAATTCAAAAGATACTTACTTCACTTTAATGGCCTATATATATTTACAATTCCTTGCGCTTCGATCTTTTGCGCATATTCTCCAATTTCGTAGGCCAAGCTATGAATGGCTTTCCTCTACATAAGGCGAGCCGTTTCTATTCTTGATTTTTAGCTTTTCCATAGTAAGTAATTGCTTTTTCAGAAGTGGGTTACTAGCCCAACGTCCTAACCCATATTTTTGTAGTTCTTATTAGAGAACTCGCGGCACATGTTAGCTCACTACATTAAAGTAGTTCCTCAGG
Organism: Stomorhina lunata; assembly: GCA_933228675.1. Classification (NCBI taxonomy): domain Eukaryota; kingdom Metazoa; phylum Arthropoda; class Insecta; order Diptera; family Rhiniidae; genus Stomorhina; species Stomorhina lunata. The sequence goes on from OW121741.1 coordinate 24,734,695, forward strand.
TGATACTACGAAAAGGTCATTTTCCATAGTATTGAAGAAGCATAACCAAGGTAAGTCTGGGCTTATCAAGTTAAGACCAATCAGAATCTTTGCTTGGTATCCAACATCCCCTACATTCCAAATTTCTAAAGACGGTTTGATTAAATTTTGCACTAACAATTTTTATGGTCGTGTAAACGTGAATTGATTGAAAATCCTTAAAATTGTTGCATTATTTAGGGTACTTCCCATATGTCTCACTTCCCGGAATTGGTATTTTGGTCACACATACAAGTATATTTTCATGAAATTTTAAAAACATAGTGACTATGCACACAGAAGTCACTGTACCAAATTTTGTTGAAATCGGTTCATATTTGATCATAGCTCCCATACAAACTTTTCTGTCAAAACTCACTAAATGAGATGAAAATCACAAAAATGCTCCTAATTCTAAAGATAATGACAATTTTTTCTTTATTTGTTGCAGTCATAATTTTTGTAAAAACTGTAATTAAATTTCTAAATTTCGAGATAATCGGTTCACATTTGACCCTAGCTCTCATATAAGTCCCAATGACGGAAATAGCATATATATACAAGTCTTAATAAAATGTTGATATGATGACAAAACTTAGCAAATATTTTTCTTTAATCATGAAAAAGAATAGGGGGATTAATGGGAAAGTGAAGTGAATATACAGTCAAATCTTTTCAACTGTCAACCTCGCAATCTGTCCCCCGGACTTAGTATTCCCTGTTACGCTAACGAGGCTCTGGCGACCAACCATGGGTGAGATAACCCTCCACCTTGCATGTTTTAAATAACATCATAATTTCTGCATGCCTGTTGGCATTTTGGCAGCCTCTACGCCAGGATCGGGCGCTTAGGTCTAATAAACTTAATTATTACCGAAACCAAAACAAACTTAACAAGTATTAAACCCAATTAAATGATAACGATGACCTTTTTCAAGAAATCACTGACTTGAATTGGCATGTAATCACAGTATAAGGCTTATGCGAATCCAGATGGATGGTGAACTTAGAACATCAGATGGCGTAACCCCTTTGCATTCAGGAAAAGCCGCAAGCATAACACCTCAATCGAGTGGCATTGGCATTTTACTTTCATAACAGGCCAAACAATCTCTTATGGCATTGAAACCCCACTTAGACAGACTAATAACAGCACGACTGAGAAGCAGAGCTCGAAATATTACAATGCACCAACAGATGTTTCTGAATTAACAACTAAACAACCTTTTTACGATCTTCTCGATACAGTGTTATCAAACATACACAAAGGAGACTTTATTATAACGATTGGCGATTTTAACCCTTCTACTTCCCTTGGATTTATGGCCTTCATATGACCCTTTGGGTCAATATGACCCAACAATGAAATATTAACAAAATTTCATATTTAATATAGGATTTTCTTTTTAATTTTGGACCAGCACTTAGGGGATGACCCCTACTTATGCAGTGCAATGTGTTGGAAGTATGAAAATTGGTTATGGGAGGAAGGATAGGATAAATGGAATAGTGTTCATAGCTTTGAATTTCCCTAGATTGTTCTACCGGCCAATCGACCACAAAGGAATGAGCTCTAACAGAATGACGTGTATTGCGTAAAAAAAGTGCGAATTTCGGGAACGAATTCTCTGATTTCGTTAGAGCACATTCCAAAGTATTAACAACTGAACATGTGACACAACTCAAATTGCTACGGAGCTCCTGTAAATCAATAGAGTTGGATACACCACTGCCCCGACGAACACTTTTGCCATTTCCTGCACTCGGTCGAGAAGCTCCAAAATAGACTTTGAAATTTTGGCCCATACATGAGGTGGTGTAAATAGTAAGGAGATCAGATGGAGTAATCAATATCTTCCAGTTTTAGAAAACCGAGGCACTTGAAGGCTTCTTTCGACACTTGAAAGATGTATTTTGTCGAACGGACATCACATTGAATTCTCGTGCCCAGAACATCAAGAGCATCTGAATCCTCAATTACAATTGAATTAATATGAATAGCAAATATTACTATCATCTGCAAAAGAGAAGATAGGATTGGAAGTTTGACGTAGAAGGTCGTTTATAAAGATAAGAAATAGAGTAGGAGAAAGAACAGAGCTTGCGGTACCCCTGAATTAATCTTGAACTCGTTTGAAGAGAACCAACCTATTACAACTCGTATAGAGCGATCTCAGAGGAAGCGAAAAGTATTCAATGATCGCGATTTTATTGATTATTTGACTGAACAAATTATTGATAAATGATTCTGAATGAAGGTGAACTCGATTCAATTATATTCAATAGGAAAAAAAAATTATAAAGTGGATTTAAGGTTGAAAAATCGCTTGTTGGGTCATACTGACCCAAAGGGTATTAAATGTGTGTAAATCGTGTTTTGAAATGTGGAGGGGGGACGAACAATTTTAATTTTATTATTTTCTCTTAAATATATAATTTTCATCCCTGTAATGGATAAATAAAAGTTTCACGTTCATATCTAATTATTTAAGGGGAAAATTTTGCGTTTGAAAAACAAAATTGGGTCAAATTGACCCAAGGAGTGTATAAGGGTTAAGCACAATGGGAAAGCAAGGGCTCAGCATTGCACAGAAATCGGAGATATGCTATTGAAAGCATTTGAAATTGGCAGAACCCATTTTCTTCAATCTAGGATTCATAAGGTGACTTGGATATCTGCAGATAACTGAACTGAGAAGCAAATGGTCAAGATTACATAAAAGCAGAAGAAGAAGCTCGTTCCTAGATGTAATTGCAACCTTCGGTATGAAACTTGCAGCTATTAAATAGGAAATATAACCATATCTCTCAAAGAAGTTTTAATGTCGAAAAGCAAAATATCTTACCATGACTTCAGGTCATTATATCTTCTAGACCTAAGAGAAATATGACCAGTATAACGCAGACCAAAAAAAGTTCCTAATTATACCAAAGTTATCTTTATTGACTAATTCTTAAAATGTCCGTAATACTCCGTAAATTTCCTGGCTTAGATTTTATTATGATTCTTATGATATAGATTACTTTTAATACCAGATTCTATACAGTTACTTATATCATTAGTCATTATATCATTAGTTAGAGGTATCCAAAGAAATATAGGTATAAAAATTCTACCGTTTTTTCAGAAATTCTAAGCTTTATTGTAATAAACAGGTTATAGATTTGTTAACAAATTTGCTCCATCGCTGGCAACTACTTTTTCGGACAGCGTACGAATCCCGTGTTGAAAACCTGGTCATCATTTGAAGCGATCTAATCGATCCAATTTTTTACTACTTCATCAGATCAAAAGTGCTGGTCAGTCAGGTCGTGTGCCATTGATCGAAATAAGTGATAGTCCGAGGGAACAACGTTTGTAGAAAACGGCGGGAGGGGGTAGGACTTCCATTTCAAAGTTTCTAAGTGTGACTTGACCAATTTCGCAACATGGGGTCGAGCATTGTAATGCTTTAAAATCACTTTATTATGTCTCTCGTTTTATTGCGACCGTTTGTCTTTCAATGATCGGCTCAATCGCATTTGCTGTGATAAGTCGGTTTTAAAAACCTATAGTACAGAACGTCGCATAGTAGTATTTCTTAATACATCGAAGTGCAAAAAATAGAAGGAGTGATCCTACAGCAATGAAATTTTGCACACTTCTTCAGTTTTATATTGATAAGATAATTAAAAAAGTTTTCGAAATCCGTCGACTCCTTGGGGTACCTGTCTTGGACCCCCATTTTTTCAGCTATTTTTCTTTTCATGAAATTCGACACACGTCTATTAATTATTTCAATGAAGAGTTTATTTTGCTTGAAATTAGTCGACTTCTTGGGGTACCTTGGACCCCCATTTTTCACTTATTTTTTTGTCTTTTTTGGTTGAGATCCTTTGACTCTTTGAAGTACCTGCCTTGGATCTCCATTTTTTTTATTGTTCTCTATGTATAAGCCGGAATTCTCAGAATTTGAAAACCTTTGGCACACGTCCATTAGTTTATTAAACAAAGAGCTGAACCAATTTTGATTGAAATCCGTCCACTCCTTGGGGCACCTGCTTTGGATTCCCATTTTTCACTTATTTTTCTTCTCAATATAAGCCGTAGAATTTGATGCACGTCTATTTATTGACCCAAAAAAAGAGCTCTAGTAATTTCGGTTGAAATTCGTCGACTTCTACGGGACTTACACTTAAATTAATTTGAATTAAAAAGTTACACCTAAACGAATGCAACATTTTTTGCTTAAATTATGCGTAACAAATTTTGAACTTTGTTCTACGATCGGCAAATTTCGGTAAATTTTTTCGCTAAATCTAAAGAAGAGACTTTCACATGGTTGTAAAAGTGATCCAACTTAGTTTTAGTTTAAAGAAAAACTAAAACATTTGAAAAATCAAAAAAGCTCTACAAAAGCTTTTTTGATTTTTCAAAAGCAGAAATACCAAAGTGGATCGTGCTGCTTTCTGGTTTAAAACAAATCAAAAAAAAGATTGATCTTTCCGTGAAAACTTAAATGGAGTTGCTGGAAGAATTTAGCTTAAAGTTTTATTAATTTTTTCAAAAGTTAATTAAAATCAGAATTAAGTTATTTCGTAAAATAAAAGATTTTAACCCTGGACAGACATGGGGACTTCATAAAATTGTAATCTAAGTACCTCAAATTTTTGACAGTGGTTAAAAAAAATACTTTTATTTTTTCGGGTCACTTTATATGAAATACATATGGGGGATTTCATGTCAAGTCACCGAACTTTTAAAATCGATGTCTTCCGATTTGGATGAAATTAAAACCAAGGTTAGTCCTATTTGCTAGTAGCTTAAAAGCAAATTTTAAGCAAGATCGGTAAAAAAGTTTCTGAGTTAGAGGAAAGACAAAATTTGACATGATGGTCTTATCCATGTAACTTATTAGTAATTGGTATAAGTAACATTCGTAACAAACAAATTATAGCCAATTGTCCAATCTTAAATTTTTTTTTTTATTAAATTAACATTTTTTACTATTTTTTTAAATATTTTTTTTTATACATCCCCAACATGTTAATGAAATGTTGTCAGCATGTTGATAGAAATGTTGTCAACATGTTGATAGAAATGTTGTCAACATGTTGATAGAAATGTTGTCAACATGTTGATAGAAATGTTGTCAACATGTTGATAGAAATGTTTTCAACATATTGATAGAGATGTTTTCTATAGAAAAAGTAGGACTAATCTTAGTAAAAATTTCATTCAAATCGAAGACATCGATTTTAAAAGTTCGGCCACTGACGTGAAATCCCCCAAATGTATGTATGTACACTTTTAGACAGTTTCTTGTCCAAATATGTTTATTTCACACGTTTTTGCTGGGGTTTTCACAAAAAAGACGATAGAATTCGCTAATTCAACTTCTTGCGAACTTAATTCGTAGCGGAACTTAAGCTCCGCCATAAAAGAATGCAAAATTTTTCTTCTTTGGTTTTAACTAATTAAGCCTTTTTCATAACTTCTATTATTACGAGCCATAAATTAAATTTTTATAAATTATTAAAACAGTACGTGTTATTTTGATTTCAACACAATCGTTGTATATGAATTTCGCTTATATTATGCGAATATTTACCTACTACATGGGCTTAAGCGAATACAATTATTTATTTGTATTTTAATCGCATTGTAAATAATCTGCTAAATAAATGGCTTTGCTATATTATCGGAGATTGTACTTGTAGCGGCATAAAATGAGCGGCATTTAGTCTATTGAACTTTTTTTTTTTGTTTTTTGAAAAATTGCAATAGCAATAAAATATGAATTGTTAGATTGTATTTGGCTTTTTTGTAGATAAATTTTGTAAATTAATATGAATGAATTATGGCTAATCGTAAGTTAAGTTACAAATCAAAGTTATTAAATCCGACGATAATACAATAAAATATTTGCAGGTATTGTAAATCTATCAATGGAAAGTTTAATTTATGAAAGACTAATTGAAGGGGGGAGGGGGGAGATATCAAACACCAGTTGATAGGAGTAATAGATGGTGATTTATGGAAAGAAAAAGGAAGTAGCTAGCGATAGGATAAGGGCAAGTGGATAAAGTGGTCTTGTTTTTATACCCTTCACCACCATAGGTGGAAAGGGTATATTGGGCTAGTGCTGATGTTTGTAAGGCATAAAAATATTGGTCTGAGACGCACCTTTTAGTATACCAATCGACTAAGAATCACTCCCTGAGTTGTTTTAACGATGCCGGCTGACAGGTTGGCTGGCTGACCGCTTATTCATGTAAGCTTGTTATCATTCTACAGGTCGTAGCTTTAAAGATAATTTGATGAAATTTGGCACAGGATCATATTTTGTTCGAACCCTACTCTTTTTGGGTGAAATCGAACTACTATTTCGGGTACCTCCCATAGGAATGCCTTTCCGGAATTGAGTTTTTGGTCCTTTACAGTCACAAGTTTTATTGTATTTTAATAATATTCTGCACAAATATTGCTTATCATAACCTTAATCAGTGTTTCTAATTTTGTAGAAATCGGCTCATATTTGATCATACCCCCCATACAAGACACATTCTCAAAAAACTTTATATAAAACTTTATATACACATAAAAACGTCAATAACTCTAAAGATAAATGCATTTGATTATTTAAACTTTGCACAGATAAATATTTTATAAATATGAACCAATAACCAAAATTTGGTAACAATCGGTCCACAATTGACCCTAGCTCCCGTTAGCCCGAATTGGTATAAATCTCGAAATTTTGAAAAAATAGCACATAGTATATGTATGTATGTATGCATGTATGTATGTATGTATGTATGTATGTATGTATGTATGTATGTATGTATGTATGTATGTATGTATGTATGTATGTATGTATGTATGTATGTATGTATGTATGTATGTATGTATGTATGTATGTATGTATGTATGTATGTATGTATGTATGTATGTATGTATGTATGTATGTATGTATGTATGTATGTATGTATGTATGTATGTATGTATGTATGTATGTATGTATGTATGTATGTATGTATGTATGTATGTATGTATGTATGTATGTATGTATGTATGTATGTATGTATGTATGTATGTATGTATGTATGTATGTATGTATGTATGTATGTATGTATGTATGTATGTATGTATGTATGTATGTATGTATGTATGTATGTATGTATGTATGTATGTATGTATGTATGTATGTATGTATGTATGTATGTATGTATGTATGTATGTATGTATGTATGTATGTATGTATGTATGTATGTATGTATGTATGTATGTATGTATGTATGTATGTATGTATGTATGTATGTATGTATGTATGCATGCATGCATGCATGCATGTATGTATGTATGTATGTATGTATGTATGTATGTATGTATGTATGTATATATTTATGTATGTATGTATGTATGTATGTATGTATGTATGTATGTATGTATGTATGTATGTATGTATGTATGTATGTATGTATGTATGTATGTATGTATGTATGTATGTATGTATGTATGTATGTATGTATGTATGTATGTATGTATGTATGTATGTATGTATGTATGTATGTATGTATGTATGTATGTATATATGTATGTATGTATGTATGTATGTATGTATGAATGTATGAATGTATGAATGTATGTATGTATGTACGTATGTATGTATGTACGTATGTATGTATGTATGTATGTATGTATGTATGTATGTATGTATGTATGTATGTATGTATGTATGTATGTATGTATGTATGTATGTATGTATGTATGTATGTATGTATGTATGTATGTATGTATGTATGTATGTATGTATGTATGTATGTATGTATGTATGTATGTATGTATGTATGTATGTATGTATGTATGTATGTATGTATGTATGTATGTATGTATGTATGTATGTATGTATGTATGTATGTATGTATGTATGTATGTATGTATGTATGTATGTATGTATGTATGTGTGTATGTCTCTTAGAATTAAGGAAAACTTGTTTGATTGTTGGTCCATATTTGACCTAAGTAGTGAAGGGTATGCTATAGTCGGGCTTGACCGACTATAGCTTTTCTTACTTGTTTTTATATGGCTAAATAAATAAATTTTAGTTCATAAAACTTTAAATATTCAAAATATATAAAAAAAGGAAGTACCTAGCGATAAGGTCAGGCCAGTGGTTGAAGTTGTCTTGTTTTTGAATGACTTTAATAAATTTTAGTTCATAAAACTTTATATTATTTACAAAATACTTAAAAAAAAAAACTTTTCACTTGGGCTCGTCCGGGATTTGAACCCGGGACCTCCCGCACCCTAAGCGGAAATCATACCCCTAGACCAACGAGCCAGTTGAAAATCAATAACTAAAACAAAAATTTCTATAAACTGAAGACAAAAACGTCTCTGCACACAAATCAAAAAAGACATAAAACTACAAGATACACTTCAAAAATAAAGTGAAAGTATTTTTCTTGAAATACATACCTACAACAAAATACTCAAATGCCTACTACCAAATAGTTAAGACACAAGTAGCTAAAAAAATATTTTTAAAAAAATCTATTATTAAATCATTATAAAAACAAAAACTTATAATGTTATTTAGTTTCCAAAAACAGAAACCCAAGACAAAAAAAAAATTGAACAAAATTGAATTTTAAATAAATAAATAAACACATAATGGTTTAGTTTTGAAAAAATAATTAATGTTTTTTGATTGATGTAATGGATTTTTTAGTACCAAATACTTAAGGAAAAAAATTTCAAAACTTAACGCAACATAATCAATCTTAGTCACAAGTTTTTTTTTTTTTCATTTAAGTTTTTCGTTTTGTTTTTTTGCTTTTTGTGAAAAATATGGAAAAATTTTTGTTTGGTAATTTGGGTGTTTAAGCATGAGTTTAAATCATAAATATGTCAGAGAACCATCAATCATTTCTGAAGTAAAAAAATATTAAAATTGTGCTAAAAGTCCAAGGAATGAGACTTGAGGTTTCGCTACTTGGGAAAGATTAGGATTTATAATAGACCAAGTAACCACGAAACCTGGGTTGTAATTGGGAAACCATTAGAGTGACAATTTTTTGCAAGTAGTAAAAGACCCCTTCAAGTCACAACTGCTTTAAGTATAGTAATATATGCGAAGGTAGGTCAATAAGTCAGAGTCTTTTTGAAAAAAACCTCCAACTAGTTCTATAATAATATAAGTTGACGATACTCTAATTTGTTTATCCATTCCGAAAAATAAGATTTGTTTAGCTTTTAAAGAAGGTATTTTTTGTAAGATTATTTTTTTCCCCTAAGCGATTTCTTCAAGTTTCTGAAAAAGATGGGCAAAATTTGAAGAATTATTATCGAATTTTGTCATGTTAACTTCAAATTCGTAGACCCAAAGACAATATAATATAATGATATTGCACTCCATTCTATGAAAAATACATAAACGCACAATGTACATATAATAAACACGTGTGTGTGGGTGCCTTAGCTTTCTCTCATTAGTTTATCGTCTCCATTAGTTGTTTTATAGGATTTCTCAAAACAACCATACGGAAAATCAATGAACGGAAGTGCAACATCTTTATATTAGGAGCTATTCACATATTACCTAATGCTATTTTCGCAGATTTTCACCTTACCCGCATTTGCTTAACACATTTTAATAGAAATACTCATATCGGGTGTTTTTTATTGAGGTATAGAACTTTAAGTTGGCATCACTTTTTTAACTGGCGGCCATTTTGTCAGCTGTCAAGTGATTAATATTTAGTTTGGTTTGCCATTTCATCATGAACAGGTTGACAAAAGAACAACGCTTGCAAATCGTGCAAATTTATTTCGAAAATAATGGTTCAGTTCGCGAAGTTTACCGCAAGCTCCGTCCATTTTATGGTCGACATAATCGTCCATCAGAGAAATTAATTCGGTTAACCATGGATCGTTTTCGCACTATGTTAACTCTTTGTGATAATACGCATCCGCAGCGACGTCGAACAGTGCGCACCGAAGAAACAATTGCCGCTGTAGAGCGAAGTGTTGAAGAGGACCCGAATGAATCGATTCGCCACCGTGCACAACAATTGGAGCTTTGTCCATCAACTTTATGGAAGATTTTGGGCAAAGATCTTGGCTTGCGACCTTACAAGATCCAGCTTGTGCAAGAATTAAAGCCGCGAGACCATGCAATGCGTCGTGATTTTGGTGTATGGGCCGAAAATGAGATTGATCTCGATGCTGATTTTCATCGCAAAATTTTGTTCAGTGATGAGGCTCATTTTTGGTTGAATGGCTACGTCAACAAGCAAAATTGCCACATTTGGAGTGAAGAGAATCCACATGAGACCCTTGAGACGCCATTACATCCACAAAAACTGACTGTTTGGTGTGCTCTATGGGCTGGTGGAGTCATTGGGCCATACTTCTTCCGAAATAATGCTGGAGAGTCAGTTACCATAAATGGAGACCGGTATAGAGCCATGATAACCGACTATTTTGTTCCCCAATTGGATGGCATGAATGTGAATGAGTTGTGGTTCCAACAAGACGGCGCTACATGCCACACAGCGCACGTCACAATCGATTTATTGAAGGAAACATTCGATGAGTGCATAATTTCGCGGAATGGACCTGTCAATTGGCCACCAAGATCGTGCGATTGACACCACTGGATTATTTTCTTTGGGGATATATGAAGTCGCTCGTCTACGCCAACAAACCAGAAACGTTAGGGGACTTGGAAGCCATCATTCGTGGCGTTATTGCCAACATACGGCCCCATATGCTCGAAAAAGTAGTTGAAAATTGGACCTGTAAAATTGGCTTTATTCGAGCCAGCCGCGGCGGCCACATGCCCGAAATCATATTTAAACATTAATGGCATAAAATTATCCTTCCAATAAAGCTAAATTGATGGACATTAAAACGATTTTCTTGTGTTTTATTTCAATTCGAAGTTCTGTACCTCTAAAAAAACACCCATTACAAAATTCCTTCACCGTAACAAAAGTCATAAAATTGGCTTTATTCGAGCCAGCCGCGGCGGCCACATGCCCGAAATCATATTTAAACATTAATGGCATAAAATTATCCTTCCAATAAAGCCAAATTGATGGACATTAAAACGATTTTCTTGTGTTTTATTTCAATTCGAAGTTCTGTACCTCCAAAAAAAACACCTATTACAAAATTCCTTCAACGTAACAAAAGTCATACCCCCTCCCCCCTATGGGCGTTACGATTTATATGAACAGTTCCTTATACTTTCCAGTTGGCAAATACCTTTTTATACCCTTCACCAATAGGTGAAAGGGTATTATATGTTTGTCATTCAGTTTGTAATTTGTTTAGGCCCCATAAAAATTATACTGATCGACTCTGAATCGTCGATTTTACCATGTCCGTCTGTCTGTTGAAATCAATTTTGTGGATCCCGAGATATCGCTAAAATACTAAATTTCGAATTGAAAAATTTAAATTTTAATTCTCATCGAATTTTGAATTTTGGCGATATCTCTGGTGTTTATAAATCGGTTTTGATAAAATTTAATAGCAATTTTGTTAAAAATATTGTTTTCAAAAAAAAAAAAAATTAAATTTGTCAATTTGCTTTGGCGATATCTCGGTTATTGATGTACATTTAAAAAAAAAATATTGTTTTTTAAAAAATTTTTTCTAAAATTTTCCAATTTGCTTATATCGATTTTTTTTGCTTTGGCGATATCTCAGTTATTGATCTACCGATTTTGATGAAACTCGGTAGTGTGTTACTTTGAATGATTTTCTAAAATTTGCAAAAAAAAAAAATTAAATATGGGCAAATCTGAAGAACGTTAAACCAAGGACAATATTTTAAAACTGTCAAATTCGCATATTTGTGTTTATGGAAAAACCATACATTGATCCTTAAGAATATATATTAGATACAATTTTTGATTGTTCTCTTCGTTAATGGCAGATCTTTATTTGCACCCATTTCAATTTTTATATATCTTTTAAAATAATAGGTTTTTTAAAAGTTCATAAAAATGGCATAAACATCCATTTAGATATCAAGTTTCAGTAGGGGCTCAAAGTCTGCTTAATTTTATACAATTATATGTAAAAGACCCCATCAAAAGTAATTGGTATGATATAAATAACGTCAAGAAAAAAAGGGCTCACCGTGTGTAGCGTCCGTCACAGAAAAAAAGATTTTTTTAATTTGACTAGTGCAATTTTTCTTTTTCTCCAATTGAACTTGGTTCGTAAAGAGAACTTCTAATATACTTTACATTAGGCTAAAAATATATAGACGTTAATATAGCATTTTACAGAATAATATGTATAGGAAAGTGTTTAGCGTCCGTCACAGTATATATTTTTTCCAAAATAATATTTATTTAATACGAAATTTACGAATAATTGTCTATCTTATTCAAAAAGCAATAACACTGTCTATATCCACAGATTAAATTTAAGATATTAGGTGTTAAAAAAATATACAGTGGGGCAAATTTGATGATTTTGAAATTTATTTTATGTATTTTTTTTTTTTTTTTTTTGAATTTATGGGATATTTATGGGACACTCTAACAGCTAGCCGCATCATTCTTGGGACGAAAAATAAGATTTAAAAAGTGTAAAACTTCAAAAAAATATATGTATTTAGCCGTTTTGCGAAAAATTAAATTGTGCCCAAAAATCGCATTTTAACCGCGAACATGAAAAGGAAGGAGATGAAATTCGGGAACAAATAAAACCATTATTTTCACTAATTAACGAATCCTTAAAAAAACATGAATATGCATTTTTCCTAATAAAAAACGTGCAGGTAAAAACTGTATCGTCCGTCACGTAGCGTCCGCAACAGTACATTTATGGATTTTTGGTGAAACTGGAAACTTAGAAATATTTTATAAAAGCTGTTTTGTAATCCTCTGATTTTCCTCTATCTTTCACGTATTTCCAATTTTTTTATTACTATAAACGATTTGATGAAAAATACAGAAACACGTGTTGAAAAAAAGTCACTTCCATTTTTTTGTAGCGTCCGTCACAGCACTTTAAAAGCAAATATCTCTTTCCTGCAAAAGAAGTATGTAAATTAACAAACGCCATTCGATAGCACAGTCGATATTTCCTGAAATCTGTGCAGAGATATCTGGTGTAGAACGACAATGGGATACATTTAAGTACAACAAAGTCCGAACAAATGTATCGTCCGTCACGCAGGATTTGCCCATATATCAAATTCTTGATAGCAAAAGGCATTGAACTTTAATAGCCAATATTTGAAAGTATACAAAATTTATTTATTTTACGAAAATTGTGCTTTACAGAAGTAAAGCAACGATGTACGCTTAAATCTTTTACTCTAGCTATACCTATTTATATTACCAGAGCTACGACTAGACCATTGGTAGGGTATGTCCATCATAGGAATTTAACATTCTATTATACATTCATTCTTTTCAAATAATTTAAAATCGTACCATATAATTAAAATTGTTCAATTTAGAGACCTACCAGTTTGAAATCAATTAACATTTCTCTTCCTCTTTTATCATTAAAGCGCTCGATAATTAACCACTAAATTATTAAATAATTAATCACTAAAACTAAATACAAACGAACTAAAATAAAAAACCCAAATTATTAATTTGCTACATGATTAATTGCCTCATTTGAAATGGGTGTCATTCGACCAAAAACCACCAACATTCAAAGGTAACACTTCATTTCATTTTAACTTTGACGGCGTTTCCTTTTAAATAAAATTTGAAATTTTTTGAAAAAAAAAATACATATTTATCATTGACTGCCAAAAATTCGATTTGAACATTAGTCGTTGTCTATTTCCTAAAACATAATCATATATTTTTTAGGCCACAAATTAATAATAAACAAATAAAATTGATAATATTTGCTAGACAAATTTATTGCCGTCATAAATCATCGGACCCTAAACAAATTCACAAAAAAAAGCTTTTTTGATTTTTAATTTATTTATTTTAGCATATTTTTAACATTATTAATATTTTATTTAATATTTTTTTTTTTAACTGACAAAATTTTTAAATTTTTTTTATTTTTTATACCCTACACCACCATATGTGGAAGGGGTATTATAAGTTTGTGCTGATGTATGTAACGCATAGAAATATTTTGTATACCCATAAGCTTAGAATCACTTTCTGAGTCGATTTAGCGATGTCAGTCCGTCAGTCCGTCCGTCCGTCTGGACGGCTGGCTGGACCCCCATATAAACCTTGTAATCAAACTAGAGGTCCCAATTCTAAAGATAATTCGATGAAATTCGGCACAGATCATTTTTTTCGTGGTGGGACCATGGCTATTGAAATTCGTCAAAATCGGTCTAATATTTATGGTACTAATGATAGGTCCCACTTCCCGGAATTGATATATTGGCCACAAATATCAATATTTATACCCTTCACCACCATATGTGGAAAGGGTATTATAAGTTTGTGCTGAAGTATGTAACGCATAGAAATATTTGTCTTAGACCCACCTTTTAGTATACCTATAAGCTTAGAATCACTTTCTGAGTCGATTTAGCGATGTCAGTCCGTCCGTCCGTCCGTCTGGACCTCTGGCTGGACCCCTATATAAACCTTGTAATCAAACTAGAGGTCGCATTTCTAAAGATAATTCGATGAATTCGGCACAGATCATTTTTTGATAATGGGTCCATGGCTATTGAAATTGGTCAAAGTCGGTCTAATATTTATGGTACCTCCCATAGGTCCCATTTCCCGGAATTGATATATTGGCCACAAATATCAATATTTATACCCTTCACCACCATAGGTGGAAAGGGTATTATAAGTTTGTGCTTATGCATGTAACGTATAGAAATATTTGTCGTAGTATACCAATAGGCTTAGAATCACTTTCTGAGTCGATTTTGCGATGTCCGTCCGTCCGTCCGTCTGGCTGGACCCCCATGTAAACCTTGTAATCAAACTACAGTTCGCAATTCTAAAGATAATTTGATGAAATTTGGAACAGATCATTTTTTTTTTTGATAATGGGACCATGGCTATTGCAATTCGTCAAAATCGGTCTAATATTTATGGTACCTCCCATAGGTCCCACTTCCCGGAATTGATATATTGGCCACAAATATCAATATTTTTTCATGAAATTTAAACCAAATACTGCTTATGTAAACTAAAATCACTGCACAAAATTTTGTTGAAGTCGGTCCAGATTTGACCATAGCTCCCATACAAACTCTTCTGTCAAAACGCACTAAATGAGACGAAAATCACTAAAACGCTCGTAAATCTGAAGATAATGTGCAGTTTAAGTTTATTTTTTGCACACATAACTTTTGTAGCAACTGTAATCAATATGTCAAATTTCTATAATCAGTCCACATTTGACCCTAGCTCTCATATACATAAGTACAAATGACGTAAATAGCTTAAATATATAAGTTTTTAGAAAATAATTGTATGATGGAAAAATTTAGCAAATATTTATTTGTCTTTTTACAGGAAAAAGAGCATCTTTGACCTTAGTGGTGAAGGGTATCGTATAGTCGGGCTTGACCGACTATACCACTTTCCTACTTGTTTTTTTTTTTTGTTTAACATTGAATTTCTTATAAATATGAATGTCAACATTTTGTTTGATTAAGTGTTTTGTGGAGGCGTTTGTTTGCTATTAGAAAAATATTTGTTAATTTTTAATAATGCCAACAATTGTTAATTTACTAGAAAATATTTAAATATTTTTATAATGATTATGGCTTTAAAAAAAGATACGCATATAAAATAGTATATCATAATTTTGTTTGACTTTTAATAACATTGTATAAAGCACAGTGGTTCCGAGTGTCCCAAAAGGGGCTTACAATTTGTTAATCATAATTTTGCGATGAGTGTTTCAATTTTAAACACAAAAATTTCCAAATTCTCATCCTGAAAAGTAAAAAATTAAGCGCAATAAAATGAAAAAAAAAAACTTTTCAAGAAATATATTAAAGCCACGCCCACTTTTCATACCAATAAAATTTTATTTTGTTATAATTTGAAATATAATATTTGTTTTTAATTATTTCTTAGTATATTAGAAAAACCTTATTAAACTTGAAAAAAACACAAGTAAGAAAGTGCTATAGTCGGTCAAGACCGACCGTACGATACCCTTCATCACTAAGGTCAAAGGTGTTCATTTTCCTAAATAATATTTGCAAAATTTTGCCATCATACAAACATTTTCTCAAAACTTATATATTAAAGCTGATTCCGTCATTTGGACTTATATGAGAGCTAGGGTCAAATGTGGACCGATTATCTCAAAATTGATTAAAGTTATTACAAAAATTGTGTATGCAAAACAATAAACTTAAAATTCTCATTATCTTCAGATTTACGAGCGTTTTAGTGATTCTTTTCCCCATTTAGTGCGTTTTGACACATACGTTTGTATGGGAGCTATGGTCAAATGTCGACTGATTTTAACAAAATTTGGTACAGTGATTTTGGCTTACGTAAGAAGTGTTTGTTTTAAATTTCATGAAAAAATATTGATATTTGTGGCTAAAATATTAATTCCGGGAAGTAGGACCTATGGGAGGTACACATAAATAATGGACCGATTTTGACGAATTTCAATAGCCATGCTCCCACTTAAAAAAAAATGATCTGCGCCAAGTTTGAATAAATTATCTTTAGAATTACATGGGGTCCAGCCAGACGGACGGACGGACTGACAACACTAAATCGACACAGAAAGTGATTCTTAGTCTATTGGTATACTAAAAGGTGTTTCTAAGACATATATTCCTTTGCGTTACATACATCAGCACAAACTTATAATACCCTTTCCACCTATGGAGGTAAAGGGTGTAAATATCCGAATTCTCATCCTAAAATTAAAAAAAACAATTGGAAGCAAGAATGAAATATATTAAAGCCACGCCCACTTTTCATACCAACTAAATTAAATTTTGTTATAATTTGAAAGATAATCACATTTTATTAAAACAATTTCTTAGTATATTAGACAAATCTAACTAAACTTGAAGAAAACTAGAAATGTGCCACGCCCACATCTTGAAGCTAGGGAAATTAATAAAAATAAATAAAGCACAATCGAGAAGATCGAACGAGGGTTTTAATATTTACACATTTTGAATTTGAATTTATTGATTTCAATATGGTCGTAAATTTCGAACCCTTCATAGAATTGGTAGTAGTAGAGCAAAAATCATGAAGTGAATATTGGTCATCTAGGTTAGGTCCTAAAGTAGCCCTTTTTTCACACCTACAATGGATTGCATAGAAAATAAAGATTTCTAGATTAATAATCTTCATTGAGCCAACTAGAAGCTTCCATAAGTATGTCGATTTTCGATAAAAAATGCTTGCTTACATACTTTTATTTATTTACAACCTGCTAAGGTCAAAGGCCGATTATATTTTAGACTTCTTCAAAAATTATGGGACTGTTTTTATTTTAATTTTAGCATATGTTAGCTCACTACATTATCGGGTGTTAACATAGTTTCCCGGGTGAAACCATGAAGAGGTCAGTGTCCACAGTTGTGATGAAAAATAACCAAGATAAGTCTGGGCTTACCAAGTTAAGACCAATCAGAACCGTTGCTTGGTATCCAACATCCCCTACATCACCTATAAATTCACTCATATGAAAAACTCTTAGATAAGCAGGAGCTGTTGTGATAGAAAAGTTGAGAGACTGTCTCTTCCTCATCGATGTTATGCGACAGTCGCCGTTGTTTTGAACACTAAGTCTTCTGGCATGCAACCCAAAAATGGGCTGCTGTGAATGTTGAGTTCAAGTTGCAAAGTCGGTGAAGAGGTAAAGACACCAAGCGTTTTGATCGATTGTTATGGTAAATATTCCATGTTTTAAAACTGAACAAATAGTTTCGGTGGACCAAGTGTTTTGGTTAGACCTATATGCCTTTTTAGCTATTTGTAGCAGCATTGTAGATATATAAAGGGAATGTTATATATATAAGAATTATAGCCAAATGTTGACCGATTGTAACAAAATTTTATATGGGAGCTCTAACTAAATTTGAACCGATTTTGTCCATTTTCAACACACAACTTTTTTAAAATATCCAAAATACTTTCGTAAAATTTTGTCCCTCTAACTCTTTTCGTTAAGGCGCTATCGTGCTTTTATCTGACGGACAGACGGACATAAACAACCTTTTCTTAGTATTTTTGTGTTTCCATAAGTTTTTTATATGGGAGCTATGGTGAAATGGTGACCGATTATGACAAAATTTTTCACACTGGCTGACATTGACATAAGACTTCCTTGTGCTTAATTTAGTCTTACTAGTTTTTGTATTTAAGAAGCTATCACGAATTTATCTGACGGACAGACGGACATAAATCCCCTTTTCTTTTTGAATTTTTGTATTTTCGTAAGTTTTTTATATGGGAGCTAGGTCAAATGGTGACCGATTGCGACAAAATTTTGCACACTGGCTGGCATTGACATAAGACTTTCTTGTACCAAATTTAGTGGTTATATCTGTTATACTTTTATTGGCATTTAAGTGTATTTTGGGTGAAATTTAGGCTGTTTTCGTAAGTTTTTTGTATGGGAGCTATGGCTAAATGTGAACCGATTTTGAGGAAATGTTACACACTGCCTAGGGCTAATGTAAAACTTCCATATACCAAATTTTATCATCATAGCTGCTATAATTTGTTATTTATTAACAAATAAGCGATTAGCCTAGACGAGGTTATACGGGAGCTATGGTCAAATGTTAACCGATTTTTTCCAATTTCAATACCAAAATTTTCTCAGAGAGGAAGAATATTTTTACTAAGTTTCAGTGAGCTAGCTCCTTTCGTTTAGGCGTTATCGTGATTTCAACAGACAGACGGACAGACAGACAGACGGACAGACAGAAAGACAGACAGAAATCGCTCGATCGTCTTAGAATTTCTTAAGGATTCAGAATATATATCGTTTTTGGTTTTTGAGCCAATATTAAGGAAATTACAAACGGAATGACAATCTCAATACACCCCCATTCTTTTTGATGAAAAAGTTGTTTTGTTTAACTAAAATTTACGCACTTCATTACGACTCTTATACATCTCAATTTCCTCGAACACACGTCTCACCATTTCTTTCAATTTTCTTCGGAATAGTTCAACGAGTCACTACTAACTGCAGAGTAGCCCTGCAATTTTCTCAGCAGTGGCACGCCTCGTCATATTAAGAGTTATTAGGAAGAAGGTTTTCGAACCCTAATACAGATTTTGCAGCAGTTTTCATAGGGTTGCCAATATGTTGCCATAGAGCGCTGATGTTGATGGAAATACAAATACTTTCTCCGAGTAATTGAGCTGTTCGTGGCGAGTAATCGGTGACAATTTGGTGGGTTTGTAACTTGGTGGTGTACAATTTTCTTTGCGCCTTCGTCTGTATGTTAGAAAAAATTTCAACGAATATTCAGTATTTATGTTAATAATATACCCAAATATTTATTTTGAATGTCTTATATATTCCTTAATGGTTATTATATCTCAAATTGATACAGTTTTATTTGCAAAAAATTTTAGGCTAAGTCATATAGCCTATTCCTATAATTAATGATGTTTTCAACAAGCAATCGAAGATAAAAACAAAATTTATAGCCTATAAGAAAAATATATTTTTATTGAACCTTTTTAAATTTAGATTAAAGAAGCGATTTATTTTTCAGAATACAAATGGTGGGTATATTATTAAAATTTTATGATTATTTTAGTATAATTTATTATTTGCTATTCATTAAACTGGAGCAATGGGGGTCATATATTGAAAATAAGTCATAAATTATAAGTAAAGGTTTTTTTTTTTTTGAAAAGATTGCAAACGTTGAAGGGTTCTCAATGACATTTTGATATATATTTACATATGACTAAAAATAAATAAGATTGTTTGGAAATTAAGACAATTTTGGGCAAATTTAACTAGAGATTATATATATGAAGCTATTGACAGTAAATATCTTCAACATATCAGCTATCTGTCATCAAAATAAATTTTCGAATTTATTTTTTTATTATCAGTTGAGACATTTTACTAGATTATAATTTACATATGCGCGTGTAGAATTTTATTTGTTTACACTACCCTCAACACATCCTTCAATATAATTTTGAAAATATCTCGAAATAAAAAATTGTTTACATACTCATATCTCAAGTAATAAAATTTTTAATGCTACCGTTAAAAACATTGTTGTTAATTAGATGTCAAGTTCCAACAATTCAGGCATATCTGTCAGCAGATACTGATGAAATGTCTCTGACTTTTGACAAACAAAATTTTATTATCATTTTACTCAACGCTAAAGCATAAATTATCTAATAACAGCTGATGTCGCAGCTAATTAACAGCTTAACTATAAATTATAAATGAAAAACTGACACTGAAACTAAAGAAAATTAGTGCTCCCCCAAGTCAAGAGATAAATATGTACTCGTAAAAGTAAAAAGACTGACTGACAGATATACAGACGAACGGACAGACGAAGCACTTTAATAAGCATATCTAAATGTGATCCACAAATCTTTATAAATGATTTTATTCTCTGACAGTGTCTCATGTAAAACTTAATACAAGTGAAATGTCATGTTATTGCGACATAATACGAAATATTTCATATAAATTATATTAATCATGTCAAGCGAGTAGGTACAGGCTAGGCAAGAAAATAGTTTATAGTAAGTTAATGGAAATACAATACACTGGAAGAAATTAAGAGACAACAAGTCAGAGTATTATATTCGGCTGTGTCGAATCTTATATCAGGGAAGGCAAACATGATACAGTTGTACCTTTTTGATACATTTTACAAACTGATTTTTACCGTGGTACTACCGCGTCCTACTTAAAACAATTTTAAATTTTTAACTGTTTAACTATTCGTAAGACTTAAACTTTTAACTGATTTGTATATGTAGCCACAACACAACATTTTTTATCCCATTGGTCATATATTTTTAAAATAAGTATATAGGGTTATCCATTTTACGGTTTCAAAAGTGAACGTAAATAAAACACGTAGCACCTGGTTGATCGAGCCTTGCTCGAAGCTTTGTGATAAGCATTTCGAGGCAAATTTTAAAGTTGTCATATATTGTATTTTATAAATTTTATAATTTAAATCATTTGGTCACTCCACCTTAGAAACCTCCCTCGACTCATGCGCAAGAACTTTGCTAAAGATTATAGCCTGATCAAATGCATAGTCTACGATTTAATTAATTTTGAGTCATTTTCAGTGGCGCCGCCTGTCGGAAACTGGTCATATCAATTAAGAAACCTTCGTCGGCTCATTAGTAATAACTTTGCTAAAGATCAAAGTATAGTTAAATGTACAGTTTACGATTTAATTAATTTTGAGTAATTTTCAGTAAGAAACCTCCGTCGACTCATGCGCAACAAGTTTGCAAAAGACTATTCATTTTGAGTAATTTTCAGTGGTGCCACCTGTCGGAAATTGGCCATATCAACTAAGAAATTGGCCATATCAACTAAGAAAGATCATAGCATGATTAAATGCACAGTTTACAATTTAATTCACAGTTTACAATTTAATTCACCTGTTGGAAATTTGTAACACCAGCTAAGAAACCTTTGTCTGTTCATGCGCCAAAATTTTGCTAAAGGTCATAGTATGATCAAATGCACAGTTTACAATTTTTTTTAATTTTTGAGTCATTTTGAATGGCACCACCTGTCGGAAATTGGTCATATCAACTAAGAAACCTTCGTCGCCTCATGCGTAACAACTTTGCTAAAGATGATACCATGATTAAATGCACAGTTTACGACTTTTTGAGTAATTTTCGATAGCGCCACCTGTCGGAAACTTGTAAATTACCTAAGAAACCTTCGCCTGTTCATGCGAAATAACCTTGCTAAAGATTATAGCATGGGGATGTAAATGGGATGCAGTTGTTGCCTGTATTTCCTGCTAACAGGTAATAACTGTATTCAATCCCTACTCGCACCTCCTAGTGGTACATCCTGAAAACCTAGTTATATATGCGGTAAACAACCCTCTAGGTCAGGGCTAACGTGAGAGGGTGTTATCTTGGATCCATTCCGACGTATTTGGTCTAGGGGTCTAAGATAATTTTACTTGGTAAATTACGAAACTGTAGCGTCTGTTCAACACGTTAGTTGCGGCTTTACAGACGTGGCTCTTGGCTTTAGACTCATCATCCATCGACTTAGCACTTACGATGTTATAAGCATGAAAATAAACAACATTACAGAATATACTACTCCAAGCTGTAATCAACGAGATTACCCCTTGGGTGAACAATAATGTACATAATAGTGATATTACCATGATACTAGGCGACTTTAACGCCAAAGTAGGCTCAAACAACGCCGGTTTGGAACACTACATTGGTAAGCATGGTGTCGGAGTAAGAAACGACAGCGGATAAAGATTAATCGAACTATGCTGTAAAAGGAAGCTGTTGTTGTTGGTTGCACAATTTTTCCTCATAAGCTCCACCATAAAATAACCACTTAATGGCGACACTAAGAACTAAACTGATCACATTTTAATCAACTACAAGTGGCGATTATCTTTACTTGATGAAAGCTCGAGGCGCGGATCAGATAAATATAAACAGCGACCACCATTTAGTTGTATCTAAAGTTTGATTGAAAGTTGCGGCTCTGAGGTCAGAAACGGCAAAAGCCGATCTAAAAATTGATGATTTTGGTTTCTGAGTCAATATTAAGGAAATTACAAACGGAATGACAATCTCAATATAATCCCATTCTTTTTGATTGTGAGTATAACAATAAAAATTTAGAATAAAATTTAACTTTTTGAACTTGTCCTGGAAATAGGAAATATTGTAATACAGTTATATTTTCCAGCTATGTTATGCCTAGTCTTTCCAGCTTCATCAAAGGCCTTCTTCCTTAAACATCTTCCCCTAGATTTCTCTTAGTGTAATAGTATTTTTTGTTACTGAACATTACTATAATTTTAATATTTACTGTGAACAGCAAAAACATTAGTGTCAACATCACTCACTCACTTACATTCGGTGCTGAAAATTTAATTTTTCCTTGTATTTATTTCATTTCTTTATTTATTTTTGTATGAACATTTTGTGAAATGTAAGATGAAACGCATATTTAAACTCAATCATGTGTTAAGTGACAAGTAAATGACACAACACTACTTAAAACAAAATGTTGTAGGAGACAACACTGACAATGACGAAGACAATGGTGTAGACAACGGCAAAGGTATCTTTAAGGGTATTCAATTTTTAGGTTCATTGAGTAGACGATTAATTAGGGTTTAAGCATAACTTTTCAATAAAAGGTTTGAACTTCAAATGATCTTTGTTTGATAATACATAGTGTGAAAGAATCGCGCCAAGCCGAAGTGTTTAACAAATATTTTATGCAGCGTCCTCTATCGGTATTTTATCTATGAAACTTTAGATGGCGCTGCGATTTTGTTGAAATTTTAAACAGAATGCGCATTGTACAGACAAGTATACTCTAAGAACATCCATTTATATTATAAAAACTATTAAATAAAATTAGTCGAATAATCGATTGACGATTAATCATTTGTATACCCTAACATTTATTAAACGCCATAATAATGGAAGCAAAATTAATGTCTGTAAAAACTTATTCGCTGACATATCTCTTATGTTGATAACTGTGGTTGTAAGAAAAATTAAGTTTTACTTTAAATACTCTACATTAAGTAATGTTTAATAAGCCACTTTGATAGAAATATAATGAGTGGTCAAATAAGTTGCAAAACGAATTAATGGTAGAATAGGGACAGGTTCAGTTATTCCGAAGGAAGCTACACTATTCTGTAATAGTGTTGTTTGTAAGTTTTGCTGGTCATGGAAAGCCTATAAAGTCGACAAACGTTTACTATCGGACTCATGACGAAGCACCGCGAACCAATGTTTCGTACAGTCTAAAGTTTCTTTAGGCGTCCTATGGCGAGACAGAAATTGCAATCCACTGAGCCGCGTTCAAAAATAATTTTTTCAGTTTTTCTCAACATTATTTATTACTTTCAAATTTTCAAATTAATAATTTGAAAATTAAAAATGAATCCTAATCTTTCAATTAACTTCATTTAAAACTTAACATATATTGGATCCAATTATATTAAATAATACCTCAATCTCACGATAAGTCACATGACAATCTTCATAATTTCACACGAAGAATCAATCTTTTTTTTTGGAAAAATAACCTATTTTAGTCGATCTTCATGAGACTCGTGCTTGCTAATAACAGCCACGAATTAATTCAGTAAATCATCGATAAACACTGGTTCTTTATAGCAAAAAATCTTCTAAAATTTGTTTAGGTTAGTCAATAACTGTATCAGTTATTGGCTAACCAAATCCTCAAAGAAACATGAGAAAATATTCAGTCTTATAATTTATACCAGAAAAAATTCTTTAAGGGTTTCTGGTCATCATCCCCACAGCTGGACTCTCATTGCAAGCTTTAGCCCTACAGCATCCCTTCCTATTAGAAAGAGTGTTTTTTTTTTAGAACCAGAACTCAGGGGATGAGCCCTACTTATACAATGCATTGTGCTGGAACTATGGGAGGGGGGATAGGAGGAGTAGTGTTTGTGGACATTCGAGCTGTAACAAATGGACGTGTATTGCGTAAGAAAGTTCGAGTTCTCTTATTTCGTAAGAGCATATTCCAAAGTAGTAACGATGGAAAAGCGTTACGCAACCCATATTGCGGCGGTGTTCCAGCGGATCAATAGAGTTGGATATCGTAATGTCACCGATGATCATGTTATTTTTACACACGGCTATCATGTAAGTATTTCACACGGCTGTTAAGCAGGAGTATTCGAGCTTAAGTATACAATTTAGAGTCTGCAAATTTATCAGCAGGGGAGCTATATACCCTCAAAGTAGGGCACCTCGGGTTTTTTCGAAAATTAAAAACGATCCAAAATTCACATTTTTGATCCGATATAAAAGATTTTTATATGTGCGAGATCTAGATCTATCTGAGATTTAGAAAAAAACATATGGTTGGAGGCAATAGCCCTGTGAAAAATGTCATGATAATCGAGCATACCATTTAAAAGTTTTTGAATTATTTCCCTTTTTTCAGCCCACTGTGCATCAGCGATATTGTATGTTTGATAATAAAGTTTTAAGTTTTTTTTTTAGTTTAGTAGAACATCTTGGTACTTCGGACTTTAACATAGTCTAATCTCAACTATAACTCTTATATTATTTATACATTTTCTTTTTTTCGGACTGTTTTTGGATAGTTCTGTTAGAGTACGGGAACAAATTCAATATTGGAATTTTCCAACAAAAATTATGCAAAAGCGGTTATTTCGTAGGTAAATTTGGAATTTCTCCAATATCGGGTAATAATTTAGTTTGTAATAGGAACATTTTGAAAATATTCATCTCTTTCTAACATGTACCTATAAATTTGTCAGTATATAATTAGCAAATGGCCTCGAGATGGCTTGGTGCTTATTTAACACTTGACTCGTCAAAATGAAAATGTTTTAATACACATCTATGGCTCCAAAAATCAAGGTACTCCATAAGTATATCAAAGCCCCTGTCATCAATTTGCATTACCAATATTATACATACTTTGATGTACAAAAATTATATCTGTGAAATTATCTGGACCTATAGATAAAAAATTGTAAAAAAAGTCCATGATTAAAACTATCGAAATTAGTAAAAAAAAATCGGAGTTTTTGGTACGCAAGCAATTTTGTAACAAATTTAACTATTACTCGTAAAATAAAAACAACAAAACCTGATGTTGTTTTTTCAGATTTTTATAAAAAATTGCTAAATTTTGTTTAAAAACATGAAGTGGATACCTACTTTTGTGACATAAGTTTTAGGCATTTTGACGTTTAACTTCTTATAAAAAACTATTTATATTTCAGCATTGCCAACGCAGGCAAAAATATATATTGGTACTCGGCTCCTGAGTGCAATGGTTGAGTAAGTTTGGATACATATTTATCGAAATACATCACACAACCTTCGCGATTATATGTTATACTCTTTGCTTGTACGTTGCTCTTATGCACTGAGTTTTGCTTATACGTCTATGAGAGTCATTAAGGATTCTTATGAACACAATGAGGAGCGATTACCAGCTCCTAATCGCAACCCAACAAAATCAATGAAAGGTGATAATGAGCAAAAAAAAAAAAAAATCAACAAGACGCCATTATTGTTCCATATGTCTCCAAGACCATTTATACCCATAACCGAGTATAACTTAATATTATCGGTACTTACTATTGCTTTAAGTCTCACCGAAGCACCACAATATCACCTGCCCGTGAGATGTAATATGCGGCTTCAAGTTTTTCGTAAAATTCCTTCTCTAGGTTGACATTAATGGGCTTCGTTAGAGCGTAAGATTATACAAGGGATATTTAACGAAATTTTTTTATATAATCTCGCAATCATAAGCCACTCAGAAGTTGTTTTGCACTCCAGTAGTGCATGGCCAACGGCAATAGCAGTAAGTCCACACCGTTTTTATACCCAGAATCAAAAAGAATGGGGGGTACATTGAGATTGTCATTTCGTTTGTAATTTCCCTAATATTGGCTCAAAAATCAAAAACGATCTGGATTCTTATAAAATTCTAAGACGATTGAGCGATGTCCGTCTGTCTGTTGAAATCACGATAAAGGAGGTAGCTCACTGAAACTTAGTAAAAACATTCTTCATTTCTGAAGAAATTTTGGTATTGAAATTGGGCAAAATCGGTTAGCATTTGACCATAGCTTCTGTATAACCTCGCCTAGGCTAATCGCTATTATAGCTATGATGATAAAATTTTATATATACAAGTTTTACATGAGCCATAGGCAGCAAAATCGGTTCACATTTAGCCATAGCTCCCATACAAAACACTTATAAAACAGCCTAAATTTCACCTTAAATACATATAAATGTAAGTCTCATGTCAATCCCAGCCAGTGTGCAAAATTTAGGTCACTATTTCACCATTGGTCCCATAAAAAAACATATGGAAACACAAAAATACAAAAAGAAAAGGGGGTTTATGTCCATTAGTTCGTCAGATAAAAGCGCGATAGCTCCTTAACTACAAGAGCTAGAGAGACATAATTTTACAAAAGTATTTTCGATATGTTATAGAAATTGTGTGAACCAAATCGGTTCACATTTAGTTAGAGCTTCCATATAACCCTGCCCCGGGAATCACATTTATGTTGATAAATTGAATACAATTGTAATATCTATGACAACTAAATTTAGAACAGAGAAGTTTTATGTAACTTTTGGTCAGTATGTCAAATGTTATAGGAATCGGTCCATATTTGACCATAGCTTTCATACAAAAACCGCCCCCGGAAACCACTAAAATGCCACAAATGCCAGTTAAAAGTTATTTAGTTATAAATTATGATAGCTATGGAAACTTAATTGTACACAAATAAATTTTATATAATACCAGAGTATATACAATTTTGTGACAATTGTAATCAAAGATTCGTTCCATAGTTTTTAACAAGATGAAACAGATGGATAGGATTTTCGGATGGCATATCCTCCCTTTCCTATCAGTCAATCCGGCTGAGTGCTGTAAAATATGTGATTGCGATCCTGAGCATCACACAAATAACGAGTTTGATACATCAACACCAACATCTCTAGAAATAACTGCCGCAATTAAACGCCTTAGGTCTGGAAAATCTGCAGGTATGGACGGAATACCACCCGAATTATTAAAAGCTGATACAATGCTATTCACAAAGCTTTTAAAGCTGTTAATAACAAAATTCTGGTCTGGCGAAAGACTCCCAAATGTCATAATAGAAGGTCTAATTATAAAAATCCCAAAAAAAGAAAATTTGCATGACTGCTCGAACTGGTGCGGTATCACTCTTCTTAACATGATCAATAAAGTCATAGCCCATATTCTGCACAGTCGCATAGCATTGTCGAACCACAGTTAAGACGGGAACAAGCTGGCTTTATACCAAATAAGTCATGCATTGATCACATCAATAGCCTAAGGGTTATTGTGGAACAATCGGTTTAATGGCGTTCTCCCCTTTACCTACTGTTTATTGATTTCAAACGTGCATTTGATACATTAGAGCACAGCGCTATTTGGGAAGCTTTAAGATGCAAAGGAGTACCTGCGAAGATTATATGACTCATCAAAGAGCTCTACAAAACGCGTTCTGCTGTATTCTCTATGAAGGTTGCCAGAGCCAACCAATCAGTGTGAGGGTATGAGTCCGTCAAGGGTGTGTGTTGTCCCCATTGCTATTTAATATAGTTCTTGATGTTGTATTGAATAACTCGATGTCTGGGCAACATGGTATCTACTGGGGTCTTCACGACAAACTAGACGACATTGATTACGCTGACGACATTTGTATGTTCGCTCACCGATTTTCTAGCATGCAATCCAAACTTCAAACCTTTGCCTCTCGTGCTGCTCTAGCTGGTCTTCAGATTAACATCAAAAAAACTAAGAAGATATCCAAAACAGGTTATGCAAGCAAGCTTTTGGAATTCTAAACAAATTCTGGAGATCACAAAATATCTCAACCACTACCAAAATTAAAGTTTTTAACACCAATGTCAAAGCCGTGCTCTTATACGGCTGTGAGACTAGGAATATCTCGAGCCGTGAGATTAACAGTCTACAAGCCTTTGTTAATCGGTGCCTTAGACGTATACTCAAAATTTTCTGGCCCTGCACAATCTCTAATCAAGACCTATGGTTGCGCACAGCTCAAGAACCTCTTCACACAAGTATACGCACTAGAAAATATAGTTGGCTAGGACACACACTGAGAAAAGCAGCCACTGATATTACTCGGCAAGCTGTCGAATATAATCCTCAAGGTTCCAGGAGGTCTGGTAGACCTGCAAATACATGGAGACGACGAACTGAGAACGAGCTGAGAGAGTTTGGTGTATCTTGGAGCGAGATGAAAGCGCTGACTACCGATAAACCTTCATGGAAAACATTTGTTAAGGCCCTATGTTCCACCAGGAATTAAAGGACTAAATATATATGATATCGGGTGTTTTTTATTGAGGTATAGAACTTTAAGTTGGCATCACTTTTTTAACTGGCGGCCATTTTGTCAGCTGTCAAGTGATTAATATTTAGTTTGGTTTGCCATTTCATCATGAACAGGTTGACAAAAGAACAACGCTTGCAAATAGTGCAACTTTATTTCGAAAATAATGGTTCAGTTCGCGAAGTTTACCGCAAGCTCCGTCCATTTTATGGTCGACATAATCGTTCATCAGAGCAATTAATTCGGTTAACCATGGATCGTTTTCGCACTACGTTTACTCTATGTGAAAATACGCATCCGCAGCAACGTCGAACAGTGCGCACTGAAGAAACAATTGCCGCTGTAGAGCAAAGTGTTGAAGAGGACCCGAATGAATCGATTCGCCACCGTGCACAGCAATTGGAGCTTTGTCCATCAACTTTATGGAAGATTTTGCGCAAAGATCTTGGCTTGCGACCTTACAAGATCCAAGATCGTCGTGATTTTGGTGTATGGGCCGAAAATGAGATTGATCTCGATGCTGATTTTCATCGCAAAATTTTGTTCAGTGATAAGGCTCATTTTTGGTTGAATGGCTACGTCAACAAGCAAAATTGCCGCATTTGGAGTGAAGAGAATCCACATGAGACCCTTGAGACTCCATTACATCCACAAAAACTGACTGTTTGGTGTGCTTTATGGGCTGGTGGAGTCATTGGGCCATACTTCTTCCGAAATAATGCTGGAGAGTCAGTTACCATAAATGGAGACCGGTATAGAGCCATGATAACCGACTATTTTGTTCCCCAATTGGATGGCATGAATGTGGATGAGTTGTAGTTCCAACAAGACGGCGCTACATGCCACACAGCGCACGTCACAATTGATTTATTGAAGGAAACATTCGATGAGCTCATAATTTCGCGGAATGGACCTGTCAATTGGCCACCAAGATCGTGCGATTTGACACCACTGGATTATTTTCTTTGGGGATATGTGAAGTCGCTCGTCTACGCCAACAAACCAGAAACGTTAGGGGACTTGGAAGCCAACATTCGTGGCGTTATTGCCAACATACAGCCCAATATGCTCGAAAAAGTAGTTGAAAATTGGACCTGTAGAATTGGCTTCATTCGAGCCAGCCGCGGCGGCCACATGCCCGAAATCATATTTAAACATTAATGGCATAAAATTATCCTTCCAATAAAGCTAAATTGATGGACATTAAAACGATTTTCTTGTGTTTTATTTCAATTCGAAGTTCTATACCTCTAAAAAAAACACCCTTTATATATGCTCCCTTTTTGATAAATTTAACCATGAGGATTTGAGAGTATTTTGTCATCGTCAACGTTGACTTTCATTAATCTAATTTGACATGATCTCAAACTATATGCCTAACACATAATTTTAGACCTAACTATGAGTTCCAACAAGACGGCGCTACATGCCACACAGCGCACGTCACAATTGATTTATTGAAGGAAACATTCGATGAGCTCATAATTTCGCGGAATGGACCTGTCAATTGGCCACCAAGATCGTGCGATTTGACACCACTGGATTATTTTCTTTGGGGATATGTGAAGTCGCTCGTCTACGCCAACAAACCAGAAACGTTAGGGGACTTGGAAGCCAACATTCGTGGCGTTATTGCCAACATACAGCCCAATATGCTCGAAAAAGTAGTTGAAAATTGGACCTGTAGAATTGGCTTCATTCGAGCCAGCCGCGGCGGCCACATGCCCGAAATCATATTTAAACATTAATGGCATAAAATTATCCTTCCAATAAAGCCAAATTGATGGACATTAAAACGATTTTCTTGTGTTTTATTTCAATTCGAAGTTCTATACCTCTAAAAAAAACACCCTTTATATATGCTCCCTTTTTGATAAATTTAACCATGAGGATTTGAGAGTATTTTGTCATCGTCAACGTTGACTTTCATTAATCTAATTTGACATGATCTCAAACTATATGCCTAACACATAATTTTAGACCTAACTATGACTCTTTTAAAACCACTTCATTGGTATATCAACACCTTAACATCCTCAACCAAGAAAATTAATAAAAATCTTATTTTACAAATTCAGATTTCCACAAAAAAAAAAAAAAAAAACACAGTGATGATTAAAATTATTACTATTGTAATGATGCTGTTGACAGCAAAAAGGTGTTGATTAAGTTTGTTTCAACCTACCCCTTCTTAAGTAACAATATGTATCACTGCCACCTCCTTCTTTTAATATTTTGTTGTTTGACATCAGTAAATATTTCATTGGGAAACAGTAAAGTATGTTTTAGATGATATGCATTTGTTAAGAGAACTGTCAAGATTTTCTTATTAAAATCTATATACATAGTCTGAAGGTGTATGTATAAGTATGTATGTAAAAGTCAAAAAAATAGAGCTTGTTCGAACTTTAGTTGACAAAGTGAGATCAATAATTTGTGTCAAAAGCTCTAGAATTTTTGAAAAATATTAAAAAAAAATTGATAAATTGTATTTTATTAAAATGTTATGGGAATAATATGAATACAAAAGTTATAAATGGCAGATATAAGCACATTATAATAGTCGGAAAATCTGACCGATGTTATTGCCAATACATCCCATGTAAACGTAACTCTAGCGAGTGAGTGAGTTGTGTGGTAAATGAGTTGGAGCGTATGTGTCAAATATTCTTATTATATTTTGCTATTGCTGACATTGTTGCTGCTGTCATTTACTCTACTGTGTACATATTTATTTGCTGCACTCTTTTTGCTACTTGAGTGTTTGTTGTCTTAGTTTTTGTAGTTGGTTGGTTTAATATTTATGGCTTCCTTCTGTCATTTTTATAATGCTTACTTTGACACTTTCTTTATGTTACATTTACATTTTGACTAAAAACTCTACTTGTATCTTTCAGACTACATCTTGTGCGACTTAAAGTTCTTAACGTGCCTCGTAATGTTGTTGGTGCTGCCGTCGTTGTCATTGTTTTTAAATATATATTTTTTTTGTTTTATAATGACAGCCCAACAAAATCCAACAACAACAATGGCAAGAAAATGTTTATATTTATATATTGTATCTACAATTTTGTATTATTTAATTTTTTTCCATTATCGCACTCTGTCGCTTACTGAATGTTGGGTTGTTCGTAACGTTTCGTTCCGTTTTTTGTTCATTTTCCTAAATGACATTTGTAGGTGACATGCTGTCAGCACTCACATGGGAGACATTTATTTTGTGCAAAGTGATGTAAAAATGTGTTAGCAACTCCTTTAAGGTTGACGCCTTATTAGGTCTTAGGTTGTTTCGTTTTTCCCTTCATTTTAGTAATTTCTCTAGAGCTGTTAATATTTTTTTTGGGCTGTTTTTCGTGTTGGGTGTCTTTGGCTTGTAATTCAAGGAAATCCGTTTAAGTAGATGTCTAGTTTTTCAAAACGTAAATATTGTAATAATTTAAGTACTTGATCTTTGGCTGTAAATTAAACAACACTTAGTGGAGACATGTGTTTATACGATGGGAGTACTTAGGCTGAAAAATGGATGGGATAGACGGACAATATTAAAAATAAAGAGATTTAAAAATGTTTATGTTATAAGAAAAATAACATAAAATAAGAAGAAATGAATTAGAACTGAATCTAAAACAGAACCTAGAACGTGTAACGTGGTTTTATCGTCGGGCTGAGGTAGCTTAGTCTCTTCCAGAGTTTACTTACAGATCCACAAACCTGAAGTAATGAGAATACAAGGGATTTACCCTTTCCGGAGGTTGAAATAAAGATTATTTATTGATTAATTCGGGTCGATGGATAATATATTTTTGTATTGATTAGTGCCGTTTTAACAATATAATCCTTAATTTATAAATTTCGGGGTTTCTTAATATACTTCGGGTATTATAATGGTAGCAGTCAGGATTCGGTAGTTAACAACGTTCGGTGTCTAAGATATCAATAGAATTACAGGTTCGGGAATAGCAGTAACATTCGTATCTAAGATACCAGTCAAATGACTAGTTCAGGAATAGCAGTAACACTCTGATTAAGTGATATCAATCGGATGACGGATAATCGGTGATACTGTTCGTTTTTCGGAAATACTGCTCGGGAATTGATGACGACGAGTTTAAGGTTTTAATAAAATACAATATTAGTTAAAGAGAACTTACTATTCTATTACTACAATATTTCAATTTCGACTTAAGATAAACGACCAAAGCCGTTTTACGAAACAGTCACCCCAAGCCGATGTGCCAAAACAGTCAGCTGTAGCTGACTGTGCCAAAACAGTCAGCCGAAGCCGCTGTCTTAAAGCACTCAACCGAAGCCGCTGTGCAAGGTGACTCTTATATTATATTCAATAATTGTGACTAATCAAACCTTAAGTCTATTAGTCTGGGGCAAATTCTGTCTGGTTTGAACCGCCCCTTCCTCATGCAAAACTTGAACACTTATATAGATTTACAAACTAAATACGAATTACATTTGTGTATCCCATACATAAAATAAATACGAATATATTTGTAAGGTTACAGCAGTAGCATAGTAGGGGTATTCGCGAGGGACTGCAAAACATTTTTAGGGTGAAATTTTGGAGAGTTACAAATTATAAGTTAACTAGACAAACGATATGTGCGTGTTTAATAATACCCCACATGAATATGTAGTATTAATAAACTTCGTCAAAAAATGAACCTAGAACTGAATCTTTAACTGAACCTAGAACTGAATCCAGAAATGAACCTAGAACAGAACCTAGAGCTGAACTGGAACTGAAACTAGAACAAAACCTAGAACTGAAAGTTGAAATAAACCAACAACTAAATCTTAAACTGAATCTAGAAATGAACCTATAACAGCACCTACAACTAAAACCAGAACTAAGCGTAGAACTGAATCTTAAATTGAACCTAGAACTGACTTTAGAACTGAATCTTTAACTGAACATAGAACTGAATCTAGAACTGAAACTAGTACTGAACATAGAACTAAATCTAGAACTGAACATAGAACTGAACTAGAACTGAAACTAGAACTGAACATAGAACTGAATTTAGAACTGAACACTGAACTGAACTGAAACACTAGAACTGAAACTAAAACTAAATCTAGAACTGAATCTAGATGTGAACCTGGCACTGAATCTAGAACTGAATTTCAAAGTGAATACAAAACTGAACTAGAACTGAGCACGATCTAAACTAGAACTGAACTAGAACTGAACTAGAACTGAACTAGAACTGAACTAGAACTGAACTAGAACTGAACTAGAACTGAACTAGAACTGAACTAGAACTGAACTAGAACTGAACTAGAACTGAACTAGAACTGAACTAGAACTGAACTAGAACTGAACTAGAACTGAACTAGAACTGAACTAGAACTGAACTAGAACTGAACTAGAACTGAACTAGAACTGAACTAGAACTGAACTAGAACTGAACTAGAACTGAACTAGAACTGAACTAGAACTGAACTAGAACTGAACTAGAACTGAACTAGAACTGAACTAGAACTGAACTAGAACTGAACTAGAACTGAACTAGAACTGAACTAGAACTGAACTAGAACTGAACTAGAACTGAACTAGAACTGAACTAGAACTGAACTAGAACTGAACTAGAACTGAACTAGAACTGAACTAGAACTGAACTAGAACTGAACTAGAACTGAACTAGAACTGAACTAGAACTGAACTAGAACTGAACTAGAACTGAACTAGAACTGAACTAGAACTGAACTAGAACTGAACTAGAACTGAACTAGAACTGAACTAGAACTGAACTAGAACTGAACTAGAACTGAACTAGAACTGAACTAGAACTGAACTAGAACTGAACTAGAACTGAAGTAGAACTGAACTAGAACTGAACTAGAACTGAACTAGAACTGAACTAGAACTGAACTAGAACTGAACTAGAACTGAACTAGAACTGAACTAGTACTGAACTAGAACTGAACTAGAACTGAACTAGAACTGAACTAGAACTGAACTAGAACTGAACTAGAACTGAACTAGAACTGAACTAGAACTGAACTAGAACTGAACTAGAACTGAACTAGAACTGAACTAGAACTGAACTAGAACTGAACTAGAACTGAACTAGAACTGAACTAGAACTGAACTAGAACTGAACTAGAACTGAACTAGAACTGAACTAGAACTGAACTAGAACTGAACTAGAACTGAACTAGAACTGAACTAGAACTGAACTAGAACTGAACTAGAACTGAACTAGAACTGAACTAGAACTGAACTAGAACTGAACTAGAACTGAACTAGAACTGAACTAGAACTGAACTAGAACTGAACTAGAACTGAACTAGAACTGAACTAGAACTGAACTAGAACTGAACTAGAACTGAACTAGAACTGAACTAGAACTGAACTAGAACTGAACTAGAACTGAACTAGAACTGAACTAGAACTGAACTAGAACTGAACTAGAACTGAACTAGAACTGAACTAGAACTGAACTAGAACTGAACTAGAACTGAACTAGAACTGAACTAGAACTGAACTAGAACTGAACTAGAACTGAACTAGAACTGAACTAGAACTGAACTAGAACTGAACTAGAACTGAACTAGAACTGAACTAGAACTGAACTAGAACTGAACTAGAACTGAACTAGAACTGAACTAGAACTGAACTAGAACTGAACTAGAACTGAACTAGAACTGAACTAGAACTGAACTAGAACTGAACTAGAACTGAACTAGAACTGAACTAGAACTGAACTAGAACTGAACTAGAACTGAACTAGAACTGAACTAGAACTGAACTAGAACTGAACTAGAACTGAACTAGAACTGAACTAGAACTGAACTAGAACTGAACTAGAACTGAACTAGAACTGAACTAGAACTGAACTAGAACTGAACCTAGAATTAAACTAGAACAAAAGTAGAATTTGTACTGAATTGTTAGTAAGGAATCGGAGTTATGACCATGGATTTAAGAGTTCAAAGCCAATATTATTTCCTATTGTAGGGTACAAAAACATTGAATTATACGTTTTTCTATCATTAATACAAAGTTCCTGAATCTCTTTTGTTTGCTTGTTGGCGTTTTTTTTTTTTATAAATTTGAATTTTATCTCATGATAATCACCGGCCATTAGTCATTTTGAGGTATCACTACCCAATGGCTTTAAATCATATTGACAGTAAGACAGAGCGGTTAACAGCATAGCCGCAGTTCAAGCAGCTGCTGTTGCGCCAACAACCGGTAGCGTTTCTTATCTTTATGATGAAATATTTTTCTTGTATTAAAAAACACATAAAATATAAAATACCCGGTACATTACAAACTTTTAAGTTTTTTTATGTCTTTTTGAAACGTAAATTGAAATTGACAGTAAAACACACAAGTTGAGTGTTTTGAAAATAAAATTGAATTTTAATTTCTAAATTAACCAGAAGAAAATTGTAATATAATAAAATATTTATTTAAGTGCGAGTATTAAGTTCGAATACGAGTATTTGCCTTTACTAATTAAGTGATCTGGTATTCTGGAATTAAAAGTCATACTGATATCAACTAAGTCCATTATTTACTTAAGTTTTTATTTAGATTATGGAGGTATGCATATTTTAAGCTAAAATATGCATATTTTATATGTAAAAGATAAAATGTAATTAGTTTAAGTATAATAAATTTGCCAATTTATATCATTATTTGTAGGGGGTAGAGATAATATGAAGGTTTTAGCATCAATTACAGAACAGATACGAATAATTGTTGAGATCTTAATTAAGATTATTATAAGGGAAATATACCCATTAATTATCTGATTATAATGAAATCTATAAATTACTAGAATATTTGTAGTAAGATTTATACAGAATGATCTAAGACTTTCTAAAGACCTAAGACTTCTTGAAGACCTAAGTCTTCTTAAAGTCAATTTGCTAACTAAAGACTTGGGATTCTAATATTTCGAATATCTTGGATAATTCTGGAATGCAAGTAAAGTGTGTCCCAACTAGAGTTCGACATTTGATCAATTGTTACTGTTTGCTAGCAGAAGGTACGAGGTTAGGAAAATGGAGCGCTACACGAATGAACAACGAATTCACATTGTAAAATTGCTTTACCAAAATTGTGAAAGTTTTGCGGCTACAGTTCGCAAATTGCGATCAATTGGGGGTCACAATAATGCTCCAAATGAGTGAATTGTAAAGAGATTAATGGATAAATTTGCCTAAACTGGGTCTGTTAGTGATGTACAGATAACAACGCGCCTTCGACCAGGTCGAATCGACCGAAAATGTTGCTGTACGTGATGATGTCGCTCAAACTCCATTCAAATTGAAGTCTCCAAATCCACTATGCAGCGAATTTTGACTTAAGATTTGCATTTTCATGCATATAAATTTCAATTGACTCAGGAACTGAAGCCAGATGACCATGGACAGCGACGGGAGTTCGTTAATTGGGTATTGGAGAGACAACATGAAAATGCTGATTTTGCCGATAAAATCATGTTCAGTGACGAGGCCCATTTCCATCTTGAAGGCTTCGTCAATAGGCAGATTTGTCGCATTTGGGGTGAGGAAGATCCTCGAGTGGTTCACAAGAAGCAAATGCATCCTCAACGTGTAACTATGTGGAGTGATTTTTGGGCTGAAGGAATCATTGGATCTTTTTTTATGAAAATGAGGCAGGGTAAGCGCAAACAGTCAATAGTGTTCGGTATCGTGAAATGATAGCCAGTTTTTTCTTGCCTATAATTGAAGAAATTAATGTGAAGGGCATGTGGTTTTAACAAGACGGCGCCACATGTCATATTTATAGCCAGAGAAACAATTCAATTGTTACATCAGTCATTTCCCGGTCTTGTTATTTCGCATTATGGAGACCAAAATTGGCCGCCTAGATTGTGCGATTTAACACCTTTAGATTTTTTTCTTTGGGGGTTTTTTGGAGTCGACTCAAGCCTAAAAAGAAGAAATTGGACGCTGCATTAATGAAATACGGAAATTGAAAATTTCATTAAAAGATCGCAACGTCACAACGTCATTGTGTCTACTATACGATATAAAAAAGTTTCACAATTTTTTTTTTTAAATAAATGTGTTTTATTTAAAATATAAAAATTTCGTTCTAGGTGAGACACCCTTTATAAAGATATCCCAGTAAAACTTTTCATTACCAAATAATGAGTTAACCAGTTAAACTATTGAACACGAACTACTTACTCATTCGCTGTTTAGGTCATTACATTAACATGGGGATGTCATTGGAGGCAAGTACTTACCAATTGCAGAAAAGTATTGACTTGGGTAAACAATTTGAAAGCAACAACAACAACAGCAACAACTTTTTTGTTGTTGTTTTATTAAAAACATATATTTTTAAACGAAATACAAAATTTTTTTTATGATCTCATGGGGGCTCGAACCCAGACCCTCCGACTGTTAGGCAGAGACTCTTCCCCTGAGCTACTTCATATGTTGAAAACTAAACAGCTTATAATTAATATAAACAATTTTTATTTTTAGATCCAAAATCATGTGAAAATAACTTTGTTTTTCCCTGCTTTTTTTTGCTTTGTTGTAATTTTTGGAGAAATATTTTTATACGATTTTTTGTAATTATTTTAAAAATTTTTTAAAATTGTTTTAAAACTTAAACAATTTAAATCTTCTTTTTTGTATAAGTGTTTACATAACATTGACTCTTACTTACTTAAATGTTACAACCTGTTAAGGTCAAAGTCCGAGCATATTTTAGAATTCCATGGATTTCGATCTTGTGCGAATATTCTCAAATTTTATAGGCCAAGCTTTAAAAAATGTTCCTCTACTTGGTCTTTCTATCGAAGTTTCGGACATCCTCCTCTAATATTAGGTAGTGGGACATTTCAATTCTAATTTTATCCTCTTCATTGTATTTTTTTTTCAAGAGAGGGTTACTAGCCCGTAATCCTAACCCATTTTTATCGATCTTATGGGACAACTCTCGGAACATGTTAACTCACAATATTAATGGGTGTTAAACTAGCTCCCCGGGTGAAACCGTGAGGAGGTGTGTGTCCACAGTTGAGATGAAGGATGGCCCAAATAAGTTGGGCTTACCAAGTAAAGACCAATTAGAATCGTGTTTGGTATTCAACATCCCCTACATAATCAAAATTGACTCATGATGGTATTTTTTCATTAACGTGAGTTAGTTTTAAATTTTTTTTTACAGAAGATAATATTTAAGTTCTTAAAATTCAAAAATCATTTAAAAAGACTCTTTTAATAAAAAAAAAAACTAAAAAAAATTGTTGCCCTTGGTGGGATTTGAACCGGGGCCATTCAGTTTAAATTACCATCTTAATTACAAATAAGTACTTCTGTAATAACTTATTATTTATTCGGATGGTATGTTGTAGTCGTTACAAGGTAACCAGTTATCAGAGTACTTGCCATTACCAAAGTTTTGCTGGGATGCTATATTTCAGTGTTTAAATTTGTATAATGACCTCCAATGGGCTTAAGTTTTTATGACTTTTATTTTGTTTTTGTGATTAATCAAATTTCGAAGATTACAGAAAATAGCTCAGATCCAAAATTGCCCTTATTTGACCTTAATAAATAATTCACTTTTGTTATTTAACAAATCAAAATAGAGAACCTGCTTAAATTAATGGTTTTTTATAGTAGCTAGAACTATTTAATCTAACTTAAGTGTGAGTATATGGCAGCATCCCGCATCGACTTTCTATCATCCAGCATTCATTCCCTATCACCTACTTTTATAGCCACTTATTGATAAATTTTCAATTTATGGTTTTTCTTAAGTATATTTCAAAGTTCTATTGAAAAGATATTTTTCTTAATTTATGGCTACGAGTATGTGTTATTTTATGTCTATGAACATATCTTAGCTGCTGTAATTCTAATTTTTCGATAAGTCAAACAAAAGCCACTGAATTTTTAATTTCTTTTTTGAGGGCCTTTGGAATGTTTGAAGTTAAGTAGTGTTACTTGTTCGATCATTAAGATCAATAGATGTCGGAGCATAACGAACATTTAAAACACACGAAATTTTAAACCCTATTTTCTATGTAAAAATATTTCTATCATTAACAAAGAGTTCCTGAATATATCTAACGAAAATTTTTCTATAGAAAAATATTTCTAACGAAAATTTTTCTATAGAAAAATATTTCTAACGAAAATTTTTCTATAGAAAAATATTTCTAACGAAAATTTTTCTATAGAAAAATATTTCTAACGAAAATTTTTCTATAGAAAAATATTTCTAACGAAAATTTTTCTATAGAAAAATATTTCTAACGAAAATTTTTCTATAGAAAAATATTTCTAACGAAAATTTTTCTATAGAAAAATATTTCTAACGAAAATTTTTCTATAGAAAAATATTTCTAACGAAAATTTTTCTATAGAAAAATATTTCTAACGAAAATTTTTCTATAGAAAAATATTTCTAACGAAAATTTTTCTATAGAAAAATATTTCTAACGAAAATTTTTCTATAGAAAAATATTTCTAACGAAAATTTTTCTATAGAAAAATATTTCTAACGAAAATTTTTCTATAGAAAAATATTTCTAACGAAAATTTTTCTATAGAAAAATATTTCTAACGAAAATTTTTCTATAGAAAAATATTTCTAACGAAAATTTTTCTATAGAAAAATATTTCTAACGAAAATTTTTCTATAGAAAAATATTTCTAATGAAAATTTTTCTATAGAAAAATATTTCTAACGAAAATTTTTCTATAGAAAAGTATTTCTAACGAAAATTTTTCTATAGAAAAATATTTCTAACGAAAATTTTTCTATAGAAAAATATTTCTAACGAAAATTTTTCTATAGAAAAATATTTCTAACGAAAATTTTTCTATAGAAAAATATTTCTAA
This sequence comes from Stomorhina lunata, assembly GCA_933228675.1. Classification (NCBI taxonomy): domain Eukaryota; kingdom Metazoa; phylum Arthropoda; class Insecta; order Diptera; family Rhiniidae; genus Stomorhina; species Stomorhina lunata. Next base: position 24,775,661 of record OW121741.1, read on the forward strand.
CGAAAATTTTTCTATAGAAAAATATTTCTAACGAAAATTTTTCTATAGAAAAATATTTCTAACGAAAATTTTTCTATAGAAAAATATTTCTAACGAAAATTTTTCTATAGAAAAATATTTCTAACGAAAATTTTTCTATAGAAAAATATTTCTAACGAAAATTTTTCTATAGAAAAATATTTCTAACGAAAATTTTTCTATAGAAAAATATTTCTAACGAAAATTTTTCTATAGAAAAATATTTCTCACGAAAATTTTTCTATAGAAAAATATTTCTCACGAAAATTTTTCTATAGAAAAATATTTCTCACGAAAATTTTTCTATAGAAAAATATTTCTCACGAAAATTTTTCTATAGAAAAATATTTCTCACGAAAATTTTTCTATAGAAAAATATTTCTCACGAAAATTTTTCTATAGAAAAATATTTCTCACGAAAATTTTTCTATAGAAAAATATTTCTCACGAAAATTTTTCTATAGAAAAATATTTCTCACGAAAATTTTTCTATAGAAAAATATTTCTCACGAAAATTTTTCTATAGAAAAATATTTCTCACGAAAATTTTTCTATAGAAAAATATTTCTCACGAAAATTTTTCTATAGAAAAATATTTCTCACGAAAATTTTTCTATAGAAAAATATTTCTCACGAAAATTTTTCTATAGAAAAATATTTCTCACGAAAATTTTTCTATAGAAAAATATTTCTCACGAAAATTTTTCTATAGAAAAATATTTCTCACGAAAATTTTTCTATAGAAAAATATTTCTCACGAAAATTTTTCTATAGAAAAATATTTCTTATGAAAATTTTTCTATAGAAAAATATTTCTAACGAAAATTTTTCTATAGAAAAATATTTCTAACGAAAATTTTTCTATAGAAAAATATTTCTAACGAAAATTTTTCTATAGAAAAATATTTCTAACGAAAATTTTTCTATAGAAAAATATTTCTAACGGAAATTTTTCTATAGAAAAATATTTCTAACGAAAATTTTTCTATAGAAAAATATTTCTAACGAAAATTTTTCTATAGAAAAATATTTCTAACGGAAATTTTTCTATAGAAAAATATTTCTAACGGAAATTTTTCTATAGAAAAATATTTCTAACGAAAATTTTTCTATAGAAAAATATTTCTAACGGAAATTTTTCCCGCAAAACTTTCATTTATTTCCATTTATAACAAAAATTTTACATATTTAGACAATAAAAATATTAAATAACTACAAAACTTTTGATTACAAACAACCATATATCTTAAGATACAAATTAATGTATATATATTTTTCGATTTGAAAGAAAAAAACAGTGAAATAACCATAAAAAGATATAAAACAATAGCACACAGAGTTTTTTCTTTAATATTATTTTGCTGTTAACAAGAAAAGAAACAAAAAATAATTTATAGCCACTTAAGTCATAAATACATTTATAATTTCTACCAATTTACTTTACAATCTCTTATGTGTATCTAACGAAGAACATTAAAAAAATACAAAACAAAAAAAATGTTTAAAACAAAAGAAATAAAACTAAAATTTATGGATTTCTTTCAAAAGTATTATATTAGTTAAAGATACATTCATCCATACATGCATACATATAAAATGGAAGGACGGACAAAGGTTGAACATAAAGACAGACATTAAAAAACATGTTCATATGTTGGTATAAATGATATAAGGTTATGGCACTTTTAAAGCTGATATGATAGAGACGAGTTTATTTATGAGACTGCTGATACTATAAAGCTATTGCTGCTGCTACTATTCCTGTTGCTGCTGCTGATGGTGATATGTTGCATGTACTAAAACTAATGTTAGCAGCATTAACAGCAGCATTTTAACAAGTAGTAGCTAAACTCTCTAACAAGGAGGCCCAATCACCAGGAAAGATACAGCCATATACCAGAGGGGCAAGACAGACAGACAGACAAACGAACACATCCAAACATACAGTAGTAAAACTAATTACAAGGTGTGCCGCCAAAAGCCACCACATTAACAAAAATATCTTTCAAAATATAAAAAACAACACAAGATAAATAATTTCAAACATAAAATTTGAGTCGAACCTTAGCTCGTAAAACACAAATTAGAAATATCTAAAAAAAAAGTAAAACCTTTTTTTTTAACTGGCAAGAAAAACAAAAGAGACAATCTTGAAACGAAAAAAAAAACATAAATAACAAAAAGTTATAAGAAAATTTAAAAGAAAAAAAAAAAGAAATTTAAATTAAATATTTTTTTATAAAAAAAGTAACGACATTTGTGGTGAAACGCCCTGCTCTTGTTAGAAAAATATAAATTTAATTTTCTTTATTTTCTAAGTAGCCAGCGAAGAAATGTTAGTTATTTTGATGATATTTTTCTATATAAAATAATTTTCGATAGAAATATTTTCCTATAGAAAAATTTTCTATAGAAAACTTTTCGATAGAAATATTTTTCTATAGAAAAATTTTTGATAGAAATATTTTTCTATAGAAAACTTTTCGATAGATATATTTTTCTATAGAAAAATTTTCGATAGAAATATTTTTCTTTAGAAAAATTTTCGATAGAAATATTTTTCTATAGAAAAATTTTTAATAGAAATATTTTTTTATAGAAAACTTTTCGTAAGAAATATTTTTCTATAGAAAAATTTTCGATAGAAATATTTTTCTATAGAAAAATTTTCGATAGAAATATTTTTCTATAGAAAAATTTTCGATAGAAATATTTTTCTATAGAAAAATTTTCGATAGAAATATTTTTCTATAGAAAAATTTTCGATAGAAATATTTTTCTATAGAAAAATTTTCGATAGAAATATTTTTCTATAGAAAAATTTTCGATAGAAATATTTTTCTATAGAAAAATTTTCGATAGAAATATTTTTCTATAGAAAAATTTTCGATAGAAATATTTTTCTATAGAAAAATTTTCGATAGAAATATTTTTCTATAGAAAAATTTTCGATAGAAATATTTTTCTATAGATAAGTTTTCGTTAGAAATATTTTTCTATAGAAAAGTTTTCGTTAGAAATATTTTTCTATAAAAAAATTTTCGTTAGAAATATTTTTCTATAGAAAAATTTTCGTTAGAAATATTTTTCTATAGAAAAATTTTCGTTAGAAATATTTTTCTATAGAAAAATTTTCGTTAGAAATATTTTTCTATAGAAAAATTTTCGTTAGAAATATTTTTCTATAGAAAAATTTTCGTTAGAAATATTTTTCTATAGAAAAGTTTTCGTTAGAAATATTTTTCTATAGAAAAGTTTTCGTTAGAAATATTTTTCTATAGAAAAATTTTCGATAGAAATATTTTTCTATAGAAAAATTTTCGATAGAAATATTTTTCTATAGAAAAATTTTCGATAGAAATATTTTTCTATAGAAAAATTTTCGATAGAAATATTTTTCTATAGAAAAATTTTCGATAGAAATATTTTTCTATAGAAAAATTTTCGATAGAAATATTTTTCTAAAGAAAAATTTTCGATAGAAATATTTTTCTATAGAAAAATTTTCGTTAGAAATATTTTTCTATAGAAAAATTTTCGTTAGAAATATTTTTCTATAGAAAAATTTTCGTTAGAAATATTTTTCTATAGAAAAATTTTCGTTAGAAATATTTTTCTATAGAAAAATTTTCGTTAGAAATATTTTTCTATAGAAAAATTTTCGTTAGAAATATTTTTCTATAGAAAAATTTTCGTTAGAAATATTTTTCTATAGAAAAATTTTCGTTAGAAATATTTTTCTATAGAAAAATTTTCGTTAGAAATATTTTTCTATAAAAAAATTTTCGTTAGAAATATTTTTCTATAAAAAAATTTTCGTTAGAAATATTTTTCTATAGAAAAATTTTCGTTAGAAATATTTTTCTATAGAAAAATTTTCGTTAGAAATATTTTTCTATAGAAAAATTTTCGTTAGAAATATTTTTCTATAGAAAAATTTTCGTTAGAAATATTTTTCTATAGAAAAATTTTCGTTAGAAATATTTTTCTATAGAAAAATTTTCGTTAGAAATATTTTTCTATAGAAAAATTTTCGTTAGAAATATTTTTCTATAGAAAAATTTTCGTTAGAAATATTTTTCTATAGAAAAATTTTCGTTAGAAATATTTTTCTATAGAAAAATTTTCGTTAGAAATATTTTTCTATAGAAAAATTTTCGTTAGAAATATTTTTCTATAGAAAAATTTTCGTTAGAAATATTTTTCTATAGAAAAATTTTCGTTAGAAATATTTTTCTATAGAAAAATTTTCGTTAGAAATATTTTTCTATAGAAAAATTTTCGTTAGAAATATTTTTCTATAGAAAAATTTTCGTTTGAAATATTTTTCTATAGAAAAATTTTCGTTAGAAATATTTTTCTATAGAAAAATTTTCGTTAGAAATATTTTTCTATAGAAAAATTTTCGTTAGAAATATTTTTCTATAGACAAATTTTCGTTAGAAATATTTTTCTATAGACAAATTTTCGTTAGAAATATTTTTCTATAGACAAATTTTCGTTAGAAATATTTTTCTATAGAAAAATTTTCGTTAGAAATATTTTTCTATAGAAAAATTTTCGTTAGAAATATTTTTCTATAGAAAAATTTTCGTTAGAAATATTTTTCTATAGAAAAATTTTCGTTAGAAATATTTTTCTATAGAAAAATTTTTGTTAGAAATATTTTTCTATAGAAAAATTTTCGTTAGAAATATTTTTCTATAGAAAAATTTTCGTTAGAAATATTTTTCTATAGAAAAATTTTCGTTAGAAATATTTTTCTATAGAAAAATTTTCGTTAGAAATATTTTTCTATAGAAAAATATTCGTTAGAAATATTTTTCTATAGAAAAATTTTCGTTAGAAATATTTTTCTATAGAAAAATTTTCGTTAGAAATATTTTTCTATAGAAAAATTTTCGTTAGAAATATCTTTCTATAGAAAAATTTCGTTAGAAATATTTTTCTATAGAAAAATTTTCGTTAGAAATATTTTTCTATAGAAAAATTTTCGTACGCAAGTCAAAACTGTATGATCTGTCACGTAGCGTCCGCAACAGTACCTTTATGGATTTTTGGTGAAACTGGAAACTTTAAAATATTTTATAAAAGTGGTTTTGTAATCCTCTAATTTTTCCCTATCTTAAATGCATTTACAATTTTTTTATTACTATGACCGTTGACCGTTGACAGAAACACGAGTTGAAAAAAATTACTTCCATTTTTTTAGCGTCCGTCGCAAAGCAAGTATGTAAATTAACAAATGCCATTCGAGAGTACAATCGATGGCCTAATATTCTCCGAAATCTGAGCAAAGATAACTCGTGTAGAACGACAAGGGGATTCATTTAAGTATAACAAAATCCGTACAAATGTATCGTCCGTCACGCGGGATTCGCCCATATTCCAAGTCCTCCAACCTTCCATGTACTTTTAGAATAATTTTTAATTTTAAACCTTATTAGAATAAAGTTAAATTTTTGCATTTTTCTTTAAAGAAATGTTGAGTCACTACATAGATCGGATTACATGTTGGATTCCAAGAAACTACCAGTTTTCGATCTATCTCAAATACTTATAATCTAGCCAAAAATAGAGTTTTTCTTTTTAATTTGTTACAAAAAGTGGGTGAAATAAAGTTTTTTTATATTTGAACAGATTTTTGATTGTTTATTGTTCAGAGGAAACATTTTTTTCCACTATTTTATTTTAATTTTTTGCTTTAAATTTGTTTTTCTTTGATTTAAAATAAGTAATACTGTACCCAATTAAAACTGCAAATTTGCAACTTATTATCTTTATGATTTAAGTAATCTCATTATATTTATTTACATATTTAAAACCTAAATGCTATACGACATTTTTATCTTTTAATAATCCTTAACCGGATCTTCCGCATACACTCGTTTAGATCATCCCCATAAAGACTATTTGTCAAAATTCATCTACATTACCACATTTTATAGCTCCAAATTGTCTACGAACACACAAAAAAAAAACAAACTAGATATAGCTAAACAGCCATAAAATATCAAATGAATTACGTCTACCTCCAAACGAAAAAAGTATCGTAAAAATGAAAACAATATCGTTATAAAATAAAAGTGTACACAATCTTAAATCTCGTGAATCTGACAGTAAAATTTATAACTATGCAGTTAAACTCGTGCAAAGTACTCATAAATGTCATACAAAATCTCTCAAGTAGTAGCAGTTAGACGTAGTCGTACTATGGAATACTCGTAGTGATACATGAATGTTAGATTTTTACTAGTCTCTGTCATAAAATGTTGGGGAGAAATAGAAAATGTAAAGGTTTTTTATATGGAAGTAGGGATATAGATATAGGGATAAGAAGCAGAGTAAGAGGTTAAAGTTGGAGTGCTCCAAAGCTGAAAAGTAATGAACAAAACTAAACTTTATTGTTAACACAAAAAGACTGCAATTTTGAATTATTGGGATCTTGTCGTTACATAAGCAAGAACAGTGTTCATTTTTGAACAATTTGTCGTCAATATAAACACATATGATTGTTATTTGAACACAAATGCTGTCAATGTATTTTTCTTGTTAGTGTAGGGTATTATCAAAAAACATAGTACCTTAAAACTTAAACCAAAATAAATAACGTGATGGGTTTCAAATGTTAGAGTTAATATAAATATCTTTCTTAAAGATATCAAAAAGGGGGATAGACTTATAATAAAATTTCAAAATAGTCTGATTACACAAAAAATCGCTGCCAGAAAAGATTCACGAGAGCAAAGCATGTTCCACAAAATATTTAACCAAATGATTAAGAACATTTTCAGATTTTTCTGCTTTTCAAAAACAGAGGCCAAAACCTCTGGAGATATTGTGCAAGATTTAAAATCTTTCAAATAAATCTGTCCGGTATATTTTTATCTCTGGCCTTGTCTTTTAAACATTTTAATACTTGCATTAAATTTTTAGTTAATTTCAATTTGACAATTGACATTATTTATTTTAGCATTCCTTAGAGGATCTTAAAGTCTTTGGAAGAGGTACTTAGTTTGTTGACACTGTCATATATTTATAGCTAATTTAAAACTTTTAATATATTTACGAAAGTATTTGGGTTCTTAGTAATATGATAAGTATACTTAGAATGAGTGAGTGATTTTTAATAACTTGAGATAAGTATTTGTTATATTTTTAAGTACTATTATAAATTATAAGTAAATTCCAAAGTAATTTTTATTTAAAAGCAATAAAACTTGACAAACTATTCAGTTCAAGTTCAGTTCTAGTTCAACCCCAGGTAGATCTAGATTCAGTTTTAGGTTAAATTCTACATTCATTTTTAGGTTCAGTTCTAGTTCAGTTCTAGTTCAGTTCTAGTTCAGTTCTAGTTCAGTTCTAGTTCTAGTTCAGTTCTAGTTCAGTTCTAGTTCAGTTCTAGTTCAGTTCTAGTTCAGTTCTAGTTCAGTTCTAGTTCAGTTCTAGTTCAGTTCTAGTTCAGTTCTAGTTCAGTTCTAGTTGAGTTCTAGTTCAGTTCTAGTTCAGTTCTAGTTCAGTTCTAGTTCAGTTCTAGTTCAGTTCTAGTTCAGTTCTAGTTCAGTTCTAGTTCAGTTCTAGTTCAGTTCTAGTTCAGTTCTAGTTCAGTTCTAGTTCAGTTCTAGTTCAGTTCTAGTTCAGTTCTAGTTCAGTTCTAGTTCAGTTCTAGTTCAGTTCTAGTTCAGTTCTAGTTCAGTTCTAGTTCAGTTCTAGTTCAGTTCTAGTTCAGTTCTAGTTCAGTTCTAGTTCAGTTCTAGTTCAGTTCTAGTTCAGTTCTAGTTCAGTTCTAGTTCAGTTCTAGTTCAGTTCTAGTTCAGTTCTAGTTCAGTTCTAGTTCAGTTCTAGTTCAGTTCTAGTTCAGTTCTAGTTCAGTTCTAGTTCAGTTCTAGTTCAGTTCTAGTTCAGTTCTAGTTCAGTTCTAGTTCAGTTCTAGTTCAGTTCTAGTTCAGTTCTAGTTCAGTTCTAGTTCAGTTCTAGTTCAGTTCTAGTTCAGTTCTAGTTCAGTTCTAGTTCAGTTCTAGTTCAGTTCTAGTTCAGTTCTAGTAGAGTTCTAGTACAGTTTTTAGTTCTAGTTTATTTCTTAGTTCATTTCTAATTTATGTCATAGTTCATTTCTAAATTAATTTTTAGTTCATTTCTGAGTTAATTTTTAGTTCATTTTTTGATTCAGTTCTTAGTTTATTTTTTAGTTCATTTATATGTTAGCTTGATTCTTGTTTAGTTCTTTCATTTCCTTAAACTTTGTACCTTTAAATTTTATTTAATACTTCAAAAGCTACCGTCAAACTCAAACTGTCAATGATTAAACAATACGAGTATTTTTTTGCTGTACGTTCTTCACCAAATGTAAACAATGTCATTAATAATGAAAAATCCAACTGACAATTGTATTTATAGCAAAAAATAAAAAATAAAAATAATATACAAAAATAAAACTAAAAATATAAATTATGATCGCAATTATTAGAAGCGATGCCAACTTTATTTTGCTTTTTTATTTTGAGGTTATCTTGAAATATATAAATCAGTTAAGTGGCAAACTGACACATCATTTTTATGAGCTGTCATGATAGACAGATATGAATGGTTTTGTAAGTACATTTGAAGTGAATGGCAAAAAAAATATATATTTATATATAAAAATGAAAGAAAATATTAAGTGGCAGTCATAAATATTTAGACAAGAGAAGTAGGTATGTATTTTGTTTTGTATAGACATTTCAGTGATTGGGTACTTGTGTGATTTCTGGAAAAGTTTTAAATTTCCAAAAATATGGGTCAATATTTTAAGAGTTTTGCATGTTGAGTGTCATGATCGCTTTTTATATTAATTGATCTACATACATTCGAAGTAAGTTTAATAGTTTTTGATCTATATCAGAGAAGGTAAAGGTTTTTTCTCTTGAGGTTTACACTCTCTGTAGACTTCGTTGACTTTAAATTAACCCTCTGCGACTAACCCTCTGTGGCTAACGTAATATAGTTATTTAAAGATATACAATTTAATTTTTTCTAAAAAAAACTCAAATTTTCGAAAAGTGTACTCTTTTGTATTCAAAAATGTTAATTTTAATTTCAGAACGCGATCTGAAATTTAATTTTTGAATTTCTGAGATATTGGTATATATTCTGCCTAAAAAGAAGTCATTATACCTTGATAAGTTTTAGAGACATACAAGGAAAACATTGTTCCACAAGGAATTAAAGGCGTAAATATATATTACCTGGTTGACCGAGCCTTGCTCGCGGCTTTATGATAAGCATTTTGAGGCAAATTTTAACGTTTTTATATATTTTATTTTATACAGTTAGAGTTTAACTCATTTGAAATAATTTTGGAAATTGTTCATACCAACAGAAACCTCCGTCGACTCATGCGTAACAACTTTGCTAAAGATTATAGTCTGGTCAAATGCACAATTTACGATTTAATTCATTTTGAGTAGTTTTCAGTGGCGCCACCTGAAGTCGTTCACATTTCTTTTTTACCCAGTTTTACCAAAACAAAGGCAAAGGTTCCAAGGTCCCTATACATCAAAAAAGGTACCTACTGTCCAAATTTTATCAAAATCGCTTTAGCCGTTTTCGAGATAGTCATTCTATATACATCTAGCTATATATATATATATATATATATATATATATATATATATATATATATATATATATATATATATATATATACCTATGTATATATATACCTATAGTGCAAAATTTAGTGGCCATACCTGACATAGTTTATAATATAAAAGCTTTTAACTGGCGTTTGTGGCATTTTAGTGGTTACCGGGAGCGGTTTTTATATGAAAGCTATGGTCAAAAATGGACCGATTAATATAAAATTTGACATACTGACTGAAAGTTGCATAAAACTTCTCTGTTCTAAATTTAGTTGTCACAGATTTTACAATTTTATTCAATTTATCAGCATAAATGTGATTCCCGGGGCAGGGTTATATGGGAGCTCTAACTAAATGTGAACCGATTTTACCCATTTTTAGCACACAATTTCTATAATATATCGAAAATACTATTGCTAAATTTTGTCTCTCTAGCTCTTGTAGTTAAGGAGCTATCGCGTTTTTCTCTGACGGAAAGACGGACATAAACCCCCTTTTCTTTTTGTATTTTTGTGTTTCCGTAAGTTTTTTTATATGGGAGCTATGGTCAAATGGTGACCGATTGCATACTGGTTGGCATTGACATAAGACCTCCTTGTGCTAAATTTAGTTGTTATATCTAATATAGTTTTAGATTTATTGGCATTTAAGTGTATTTTTGGTGAAATTTTGGCTGTTTCCGTAAGTTTTTTGTATGGGAGCTATGACTAAATGTGAACCGATTTGATGAAATTTTATATGCTATCCAGGGCTTATGCAAAACTTCTATATACCAAATTTTATCATCATAACTTATTATAGTTTTTTATTTATTAGCAAATAAGCGATTAGCGTAGGCGAGGTCATATGGGAGCTATGGTCAAATCTTAACCGATTTTACCCAATTTCAATACCAAAATTTTCTCATAGATGACAAATGTTTCTACTAAGTTTCAGTGAGATAGCTCCTTTTGTTTAGGCTTTATCGTGATTTCAACAGACAGATAGACAGACAGACGGACAGACAGACAGACAGACAAACAGACAGACAGACAGACAGACAGACAGACAGACAGACAGACAGACAGACAGACAGACAGACAGACAGACAGACGGACATCGCTCATCGTCTTAGAATTTCATAAGGATTCAGAATATATATCGTTTTTGATTTTTGAACAATATTAAGGAAACTACAAATTTTTTTATGGTTTGTATAAAAACTAATCCTTGATCTTCCTACGGATGTCTTCATGACATTTCCTGCTTCTAGCGCCATAAAAGAAACTTTTTCTTACTCTTTCATCTAAACTTAATTAAAATAAATCGTTTACACTTAGTAACAGAAATTTACCTATAATTTCTTATTTAAAATAAGATCAGTTACTATTTTCTTTGCCATAGTTTTAAATGAAAAGCCATACATCTGTGTAAATTATTTGCTTATAATTAATATTAACTGGATTATAAATATTTTTCCATTATTTCCTTTACAACTTCATATAAATAATCAGCAACATTTCATCTTATTTTAAAACCCAGAGTGGGGTAATAAATTAAATTTCATTAAAACAAATTGCAAAAAAAAACAGCAAACAAACATTAACTATAGCATAGCAAAAGTATACTACTACGAGTAAGCTATAGCCAGCTTTGCTACGGTTGCCTGGCTTGGTAAACTGGCTGACTGGTTGTTTGGTAGACTCGTTCACGTCTTGGTTTTTGTCTTCGGTATTATTGTCTATTTGCTTGTAAATTCTGCCATTTGTCCGCTTAACTGCAGACGGGCTTTCGTTTTGTTTGTCTGCCCATTTGACTCTTCTTGTTTGGAGTCTTGTATAAAGAATACCATCATCATCTGGTGCTGCTGCTGCCGCTGCTTAAGTAAACCAAGGAAGCGAGAAGATAAATATGACATGTTCAACAATTAAAAGCTGAAAATAAACAGAAGTTCATAGCCAGCGAAACAAATAAGACTATAAATATTATTTATTCTTGTAAATATGACATTTTGTATGAAATATTCGTATTTATTCTTTAAATAAATTTATTATATTGTCGTTACTTTTTTGGATTTTTTATAGAGACCACCAAAAAGATTGTGAATGTAATACTGGGTTTGTCATTTCGTTTGTTACCTTAAGAAATTTGGAATTAAGAAGGTTTAAAAAATTTAAGTTAATTTTTTTTTTCAATTTAAGACTTAAGATGGTCCTGGAATACACAATCTGAGTAACTTCGAAGTTTATTTTAAGAAACGTGTCAGTACACTAATAAGCAATAAATAAATTAAAAATCCAAGTGCAGCCACTTGCAGCTCTGCACTTTTCTGTACGAAAACTTAGGAACAAAATTACGAGGACTGTGTTATGGAAACGGAAAATTCATGCCACCGTCTTTACTACATTTATTCTAAATCAAAATGAAATAGCGATATATAATGTAACGTGGTTTTGTCGTCGGCTGAGGTAGCTTAGTCTAGTCTAGAGTTTACTTACGGATCCACGAACCTGAAGTAATAAGAACACAAGTCGATTACCCTTTTCGGGGGTTGAAATAACGATTTTTTATTGATTAATTCGGGTCTGTGAATAATACATTTTTGTTGTAAATTATTTTGTCTTAACAATATAATCCTTAATTTATTAATTTCGGGTACTCTTAATATACTTCTGGTATTATTATCGTAGCAGTCAGGATTCGGTTGGTAACAACGTTCGGTTTCTAATACATTATTCGGATGACGGAGAATCAGTGATACTGCTCGGTTCGGGAATATCAGCAACACTCGGTTCGGAAATAGCAGTAATGCTTGGATTTAGTGATATCAATCATATGACGGAGAATCGGTGATAATCCTCGGTTCGGGAATACTGTTCGGGTGTAGATGACTACGAATTTAAGGTTTTAATACAATACAATACAATATTACTTAGGAAGAACTTACAATTCTATTACTACAATATTACAATTTTAACTTAAGTTAAACGACCAAAACCGTTTTACGAAACAGTCAGTCAAAGCTGCCGTGCCAAACCAGTCATCCTAAGCCGCTGTGCCCAAACAGTCAGTCGATGTGCCCAAAGAGTCAGCCAAAGCCGCTTGAAAATACATGATTCAGTTTCTTTATTCAAGCCATCTTAAATCTACAGAAATCGCATGTTATATTTCAATAATAAGTTATAATGGATAATAAGCGTTCTGCAGTGTTCGTAAAGGATCAAAAAATGCTCTAAAATACTGTATTTTAAGGTACCGTACTGTACTTAGGCAAGTTCGATACAAAGTTGCATAAGTAATAAAGTATTTAATACAAGTATAGGCCCATTAACATTTTAGAGTACCTGTTAAAAAATACAACCTTTATCATAACGAACTACAACCTTTATTATAACGAACAAAGTACACTACAAATAACGTACTTCGTTGAGTATAACGTACTTTGTTGAGTACTATAATGTATAGTTGAAAATAGTGAAGTGAACATATACGTTGATACCCAGGCTGCGCTCAAGGTGCTACGAGGGCATAGCATTATCCCCAAATAATTTAAAAAATATAGATTAGCAATATTTGATCTATCATTTAGCTATAGGATTAGATTGTACGGTCATTGCGACATCGCTGAAAACGAAGTTGCTAGACAAGGCTCAAGATAAGACTTAAGTGACGGACATTACTTCACCTATATGTCACTTTTATTTGACCATCAAGTCTTGGATCAGCAAGAAAACCACAAGGACATGGTTACGTGTGGGACATCTAGGGCTCTATAGCCTAAACTGGACATTAGTGAAACCAAAACTCTACTAGTTCTGAATAGGACAAGCTTATGAAGATGTATAGGGATCTAAACGGGGCACAGGTGGGATAGTAACATTCCGGACCTCTGCAGACTATGTCTAGATAAGGATTCGTCCGAATCAGAAGAACACATTCTCTGTCACTGTAAGATACTGTAGGGTGTATTACTGTATTTAGTTGGCTTAGATAAGGTACTCCTCCTCTTATTCTTTCCTCTTCTTCTTTTTTCAATCTTTTGTTGAAGGATCAAAACGGAACCCTAGGGGTCCGGAAATTTATATGTATATTTAAGAAATTTCCGAAAGTAAGGATTAAATGTGTACCTATTGTCAGCAAATTGTTGATGATTGCCTTTTCTATTCTTGGCGTAATGGTTGAGATAAGGTTGCGGAGTCTGTGACGAGGTAGAGTTACCAAGCAATTTGAACGTTTAGTGTTGTAAGTGGGCCATGTTTGCCTAGATATGGTACAAGTGGTTTCCAATGACCACTTGCTTTGCGCTGACGTAAAAAGAAAGTGCTTAAATATTGATTTGCAGGCAGATAGCGGTAAGCCCGTAAGTTTTTCGATGTTATCCTGACTAAGGAGAGCACCGGATTTAGCAAGTATGTCCGCGGTGGAGTTTCAGGTATGTTGTTGTGCCGAGTACCCAAAACAGTTCGATCTTGCAATGTCTCGCCATCCCGTTAAGAGATGCCCGGTATTCGCGGGTTAGAACAAATATCGTGTGGACATTAGATAGGGATGTTATTACAGCCTGACTGTCGATACAGAAACAAATATCCCTGTCATATATTCTGTGGTATCTCAACCATTTGACTGCTTTATGTATAGCCGATATCTCCGATTAGAGAACACTACATTGATCAGAGAGTCTAAAGCAAATTTCCTTCCCTAGAAATGGAATGAAGAATCTCCCCCTACACCCATCTTTGACTTTGATCCATCAGTGTATACCTTCAGACAGTCGTCATCTAGAGATGGGGGCCTCCAGAGATAAACATAGTAAAGGATTTATCAAATATAGGGGTGGATATGCAGTAATCTATGTGGTCAGGGATGTTAGTAATTTTGTCCAAAATAGTGGAATGTCCGGTTTGTGAGTGGGACCAGGTTCCAATAATGCTGAGACGGACAGCCGAGTTAAGGGCAATTGCTATTGGAGAGTTAGACTGGCCAGTTTAGCATGGCGAAGAGAGCCTTAGACGGAGTAGTTCTTAGCTCACCGGTATTTTTTAGAGCGGAAGATCTTAGGATTTTGTTAAAATATTCCCTCTGATTTTCCTTGGTGAGTGCAGGCCACCAACCCAGCGCACCATATATTAGTATATGCTTGACCACCATGTCGAAGAGCCGGGCAGTGTTGATTGGACTTAGACCCTAGGTTTTGCCAATGGCTCCTGTACATGAGTAGAGTGCAATAGACGCTTTGGACACCCTAAATTGGATGTTAAGGCTCCAGAGCAGTTTTGAGTCCAGAATGACCCCCAGATGAGCATAAGTTTTACCTTATTTAATTTTGGAAGAGTAAAGTTGGGTATTTTGTATTTACACGAGAAAAGCACAAGTTCCGTTTTGGTGGAATTGACTCTCAGGCCGTTGGAGACACTCCAACGGTAGAGTATGTCAAGAGCTGTTTGAAGACGTTGTGACGTTGTGTGTTAAGAAAATTCCCTGACACTGCGATAGCGACATCGTGCGCATATGCGATGGTGTTGAATCTCAGAGAATCTAATTCAGTGAGTAGTTTATTTATGGCAAAGTTTCACAGAAGAGGTGATTGTATACCCTATTGTGGAGTACTTCGATATGCTACCTTGTATATTGTAGCAGTATCGGAAAAAAAAGTTCGCCTTACACCGCCGAATATAAGGTACTGTTGTTAGACAGTTTTGAAAAAAAATTTTTTAATTTCTTTCGGCAAACAATGGGGTCGCCAAATTACATTTTTTGTTCTATCTTCGGCATTTACAGTCAGATCTTAAAGTTTGATATATCGATGTTTTTGTCTTGAGAAGGCCAATATTTTGCTTTAATAGTCAGATATCCAGATAAAGTATTTATCCATCAGGCCTCAGTTTCTACCGCCCTAATGTACCTCCCTAATACCAGAAAATGAAAGCTCTTAAAAAAACGTTAAACTTTTGCTAAAGAAGTTTTTCGATAATACCAACCGAACTATTAAAAACAAAACATTTTTTTTTTACTGCACATTGGGGTCGCCAAAATAAATTTTTCGTTATATCTTCGGATGACGTTCAACAAATCCTTCGTTGGTCCATAGAAAATAACGCGTACTTTTTCCACCCTAAGAATATTTTGTTGTTGATGATAACAGATCCGCTAGTGCGTTCGGATGGCTATTTTTTATCGAAACTGTCTTACAACAATACTTTATATTCGGCGGTGAGAGGCGTACTTTTTTTTTTTTTCTTCCATAAAAGTCGAGTCACTCTAGTGCCCATGGTAGCGCTAATGACTCTATATGTGAGAAGCTTATCTACAAACGAGATAATGAATTGATCGACCATTGCCGACAAAATCGACTCCGGTGTTATATTGTTAAAGGCGCCTTCTATGCCTAGGAAGGCGGCAAGTATAAATTCGCCGAAAATAGAGTATGATAAAATTGTATCAGTAGGATCGACTTGGAGCCTTAATGTATTAGTTAAGGGTCTAGTTTGTAATAAAGCTTCAGAAAAAAAAAATCAAGCCATTTGGTGGATTTGTTGCTATAGATGAAAGTCTCATATTTTAATAAGATTATGTTCAGAATTGCTTAAGTCAAAATTATCATTTGCTATCGTATAGCTCACTAACATTTCAACTAATTAGATAATAACTCTTTTGTTACTCTTCCTATAATAAATTAAGAAAATAATCTAAAAAAATTATCTATAAATTACATAGTTAGTGTTAAGATATTGTACAATAATTAAGTATAAATATTAATTAACAAAGTTTACACAAGAACTTTACAACACATTGTTATTATATATTCAAAATTAAATATTTTTATTTGTTCATTCGTTTTAACTCAACTTGTAGTACATCATCATCATTATCATCATCATCTCAGTTGATTGTTCTGTTGAAAACTTTTTTTTATAATACGAATTTAATTTTTTTATTAATATTTATCATTTAATAATAGTATATTAACACTACAAGTAGCGATGACAGAAAATTTTAACATTAAACAAGTAAGAGTGTTATATTCGGTTGTGCCGAATCTTATATACCCACCATCAAGTTTTGTTAAATTTAGAAACATATCTCATATATCTACAAGGGTGCAGCTAATTCAAATCTGGACCAAAACTGAAAAATCGCTAAGCTAATTGGTATTTATTGTTGGTAAAACCTTTGAACTAAATTAGGTTTCCGTAGCTTTAGTTCAACATTCAAAAATATTTTAGTGGTTTCCCCAGTATTTACTTTGATCAAAATTCTGTCTCATAACCGGGTATAGTTTTACATTAATAAGTTGTTAAATACTTTTCGTTGTGCTTAATATGTAGTTAGGCTAAACACGTCAATAATAATACGGCAGGTCCATATATTTCGTTAGGAGATCCTAATGCATTCATCATATATAAAGTCTGGGCTGAACATTGATTGATGCCAATATAATTTCATAGGTGCAATCTTATTATAATGAATGTAGCTCCAAATCTTTTTGATTGTAGATATTACAAGTAAGAGTGTTATATTCGGCTGTGCCGAATCTTATATACCCACCATCAAGTTGTGTTAAATTTAGAAACATATCTCATATATCTACAAGGGTGCAGCTAATTCAAAATCTGCACCAAAACTGGAAAAATCGCTAAGCTATTTGGTATTGTTGGTAAAACCTTTGGACTAAATTAGGTTTCCGTAGCTTTATAGTTCAACATTCAAAAATATTTTAGTGGTTTCCCCAGTATTTACTTTGATCAAAATTCGGTCTCATAACCAGGTATAGTTTTACATTAATAAGTTGTTAAATACTTTTCGTTGTGATTAATATGTAGTTAGGCTAAACACGTTAATAGTAATACGACAGGTCCATATATTTCGTTATGAGTTCCTAATGCATTCATCATATATAAAGTCTGGGCTGAACATTGATTGATGCCTATATAATTTCATAGGTGCAATCTTAATATAATGAATGTACCTTCAAATCTTTTTGATTGCAGATATAAAAAGGGGATGTTATATATATAAGAATTATAGCCAAATGTTGACCGATTATAACAAAATTTTACACACTGGCTGGTATATATAGAGAGCTTATTCTTGCAAAATTTAGTGACCATAGCTATCATAGTTTCTAATTTAATAGCTTTTAACTGTCCTTTGCTAAAATTTTTGGTTTCCGTGAGTGTTTTTCACATGAAAGCTAAAGTCAAATATGGACTTATTCCTATAAAATTTGATAAACTGATCAAAAACTGCATAAAACTTCCCCATTTTAAATTTAGTCGTCATAGCTATTACAACTGTATTCAATTTATCAGCATTAATGTGTTTCCCGGGGCGGGGTTATATGGGAGCTCTAACTAAATTTGAACCGATTTTGTCCATTTTCAACAAACATCTTTTTCAAGATATCCAAAATACTTTTGTAAAATTTTGTCCCTCTAGCTCTTTTCGTTAAGGCGCTATCGTGCTTTTATCTGACGGACAGACGGACATAAACAACCTTTTCTTTATGTATTTTTGTGTTTCCATAAGTTTTTTATATGAGAGCTATGGTGAAATGGTGACCGATTGTGACGAAATTTTGCACACTGGCTGGCATTGACATAAGACTTCCTTGTGCTTAATTAAGTCTTACTAGCTCTTGTAGTTAAGGAGCTATCACGATTTTATCTGACTGACAGACGGACATAAATCCCCTTTTCTTTTTGAATTTTTGTGTTTTCGTAAATTTTTTATATGGGAGCTAGGTCAAATAGTGACCGATTGTGACAAAATTTTGCACACTGGCTGGCATTGATATAAGACTTTCTTGTGCCAAATTTAGTGGTTATATCTGTTATCTGTTATACTTTTAGATTTATTGGCATTTAAGTGTATTTTGGGTGAAATTTAGCCTGTTTTCGTAAGTTTTTTGTATGGGAGCTATGGCTAAACGTGAACCGATTTCGATGAAATTTTATATGCTGCCTAGTGCTTATCTAAAACTTCTAGATACCAAATTTTGTCATCATAACTGTCATAATTTGTCATTTATTAGCAAATAAGCGATTAGCCTAGACGAGGTTATACGGGAGCGATGGTCAAATGCTAACCGATTTTGCCAAATTTCAATACCAAAATTTTCTCATAGATGAATAATGTTTTTGCTAAGTTTCAGTTAGCTAGCTCTTTTCGTTTAGACGTTTTCGTGATTTCAACAGACAGACGGACGGACAGACAGACAGACGGACATAGCTGAATCGTCCTAGAATTTCATAAGGATTCAGAATATATATCGTTTTTGATTTTTGAGCCAATATTAAGGAAATTACAAACGGAATGACAATCTCAATATAAATACCACCCATTCTTTTTGATGGTGGGTATAATAAAACAGCAGCAAATGTGATGAAAATGAATTGTTTCGAAAAATTGAAATATTGTATCTCTAGTAGATATATTTGTAGTCATTATAAATTTTCTTGTTCACAACAATTTATTTCATCGCAATCGTTTTAAACTTTAGTTTTACTCATAAAAATATAAACTTGTATGTTAAAGGCGAGAATAAAATTTGAATTATTGCGACAATTTTAAAAGTGATGAAATTATTCGTTTTCATTATCTTTAAATCTTGAATTTGTATTCTGTTACGATTGTTTGAATTACAAAGTTGTTGAACACAATTTGTAATGACTATAGGATGAAAATGTCAGCGATAATTTAATAAAGTTTTAAATATGTCAAACTAATTAAATTATGGTTTAAGTAACATTTTTTTTATACCCATCATCAAAAAGAATGGGGGGTATCTTGAGATTGTCATTCCGTTTGTAATTTCCTTAATATTGGCTCAAAAATCAAAAACGATATATATTCTGAATCCTTATGAAATTCTAAGACGATTGAGCGATGTCCGTCTGTGTGTCCGTCTGTCTGTCTGTCTGTCTGTCTGTCTGTCTGTCTGTCTGTCTGTCTGTCTGTCTGTCCGTCTGTCTGTCCGTCTGTCTGTCTGTCTGTCTGTCTGTCTGTCTGTCTGTCTGTCTGTCTGTCTGTCTGTCTGTCCGTCTGTCTGTCTGTTGAAATCACAATAACGCCTAAACGAAAGGAGCTAGCTCACTGAAACTTAGTAGAAACATTCTTCACCTCTGAGAAATTGGTATTGAAATTGGGCAAAATCGGTTAATAATTGACCATAGCTCCCGGATAACCTCGCCTCCATCATGAATCATTTAGAGTAAATTCAGAAAACATTTTTTTACCAATAAATTTGATGTTGGATACCAAGCAACGGTTCTGATTGGTCTTAACTTGGTAAGCCTAGACTAATCATGGTACAAACTTTATATCAACTGTGAACACTGACCTCCTTGTGGTTGCACCTGGATATTTACCTTAACACTCGTTATAGTAGTAAACTAACAAGTGCCGAGGGTTCCCCCATAAAAACGATGAAAATATAGGGGCTAGTAACCCACTCCCGAAAAAAAAACAATTACTATGAAAAAGCTAATGTTTACTACTGTGGCAAACTATGGAAAAAGGACCATGATTTAAGGAGCATCACTTGGAACATCCGAACTCTTTACAGATAAGGTGCTCTGATCCAGTTGATGGATGTTCTCGAAGAATATAAATGACTGCTATCCAGAAAGTAAGATAGAATAACCACGGCGTCACCAGGACACCAAAAGGGGACCTATATTACAGGTGCCATGAGAGTATGAATGAATGTGGTTGGGGATTTATAGTTAGCAGAAGAATGCGAAACCTAGTCTTCAGATTCACCCCAGTTAACAAAACTGTAATAATTTTCATAAGAAAACAAATCCTACTCGCATTTGCCTATAATGTTCCACAAGAGTTGGACCACATTTGATCGCTTAGAACTACAGCTTCGAGATTGTAAAAGAATTTGTTTAATGAATATCGATATCGAGTGAACCATGAGCTATATGAGTTATGCGCTTACATCGAAAATTTTCTATAGAAACATTTTTAATTACAAAATTTTCTTAGAAAAATTTTTGATACAAAAATTTATAAAAAAATTTTCAATAAAAGAATTTTCTATGTAAAAATTTTTAATAAAAAAAATTCCTATAGAATAATTTTTGATACAAAATTTTCTATAAAAAAATATTATTTAAAAAATTTTTAATAAAATAATTTTATATAGAAAAATTTTTGATAAAAAAATTTTCGACAGAAAAATTTTTTATAAAAATATTTTCTATAGAAAAATTTTTAACAAGAAAATTTTCTATAGAAAAATTTTTGATAAAAAAATTTTCTAAAGAAAAATTTTTTATAAGAAAAATTTTCTATAGAAAAATTTTTGATAAAAATATTTTCTATAGAAAAATTTTTGATAAAAAAAAAAATTTCCTATTAAAAAATTTGTGATAAAAAAATTTTCTATAGAAATATTTTTAATAAAAAAATTGTCTTAGAAAAATTTATGATAACAAAATTTTCTATAAAAAAATTTTTGATAAGAAAATTTTCTAAAGAATAATTTAAAAAAAAATTCTCTGTAAAAAAATTTTTGATACAAAAACAATTTTCTATCGAAAAATTGTTGATAAAAAAATTTTCTATCGAAAACTTTTTGATAAAAACAATTTTTTATAGAAAAAATTTTCTATAGAAAAACTTTTGATGAGAAAATTTTTGATAAAAAAATTTTCTATAAAAACATTTTCGATAAAAAAAATGTTCTATAGAAAAATTTTTGATAAGAAAATTTTCTAAAGAGAAATTTTTTAATAAAAAAAAACTTTTATAAAAAAATTTTTTATAGAAAAAATTTTGATAAAAAAATTTTCTATAGAAAAATGTTTTAAAAAAAATTTCTCAAGAAAAATTTTTAATCAAAAAATTTTTGATACAAAAACTTTCTTTATAAAAATTTTTAATAAAAAAATTGTCTTGAAAAAAATTTGAATAAGAAAATTTTCTAGAAAAATTTTTGATAAAAATATTTTTTATAGAAAAATTTTTGATAAAAATATTTTTTATAGAGAAGTTTTTAATAAGAAAATTTTCTATAGAAAAATTTTGTATAAAAAAAATGCGAATATTCTTCTTTTTAAATAAAAAAAATTTCCTAAACAAAAATTTTGATACAAATATTTTTTATAGAAAAATTTTTGACAAAAATATTTTCTTTAGAAAAATTTTTGACAAAAATATTTTCTATAGAAAAATTTTTGATAAAAAATTTTTCTATTGAAAATTTTTTGATAAAAAAATTTTCTATCGAAAAATTTTTGATAAAAAAATTTTCTAAGAAAAATTTTTGATAAAAAAATTTTCTATAGAATAATTTTTGATACAAAAATGTTCTATTGAAAAAAAATTTTGATAAAAATTTTCTATAGAAAATTTTTCGATAAAAAACTTTTATATAGAAAAATTTTTGATACAAAAATTTTCTATAGAATAATTTTTTTTATAAAATTATTTTTTTATAGAAAATGTTTTATCAAAAATTTTTTTATAGAAAATTTTTTATCAAAATTTTTTTTATAGAAAATTTTTTTCAAAAGAAGACTAGACGCATTTGATCCTAAATCTGTTACATTTATTTATTAATGTAACAGACCAATTTATTGATAGAAAGCCAAAAAATGTTTGCGAAGAAATCAAATTTCTCGACGCTTTTCGATGGTTGGTTAAGCCATCTCTTCAGGAGGATTATCCCCAATTTAGACAGATCGAAAACCTCGCATTATAACTAAATTTACAAACAAAATTTTGCAGAATTATGTTCATAAACCAAAAGTAAAAGCCTAGATTATCGACTGAACAGTTAAAAAATTGAAAAAAATTTCTATAGAAAAATTTTTGATAAACAAATTTTCCATAGAAAATTTTTTGATAAAAACATGCGAAAAAACAAACGGAGTTTTGAATATTTTCTGATACCAAAAGGGCTTAACGACCTCACAAATTTTGTAATCCATCAAAAATTAATTGTAATTTTTTGTTAGTTACGCCCTTTTGCAGTTCAGGTGACGATATATATTCCCTTAAGTAGAAACAAATTTTTACCAAATTTGGTAAGAAAATGAGTTTCTTATTTACTTTAACTGATCAGGTACATTTTGGTGTGGACGTCTACGCGTATGCATGCCAGGTTTGGGAATAACATTTATTTTGATATTTAAGATATTGAAAACTTCAGATCAATCAAATGCTTAAACCTCCTGGGATTTAAGGCAAAAATATAAAGATGAAAAGATGCAAGGGGTATGACTATAAAATTAGAATTATAAAAATAAATCAGATAAAATTAAGTGTCAAAAAAATTTTCTCAAAATTTAAAATATTGAAATTTAACAAGATTACTGGGATTATGTCTATTTTTAATTTCCGCTACACAGGGACAAACATTTTAAAATTTAGCAATTTTAAACAACCCTTTTCTAGACAAGCCTTTTAGCGATAAATGAGACTTTTCAAAAGAAATTAAGTCAAAATCCCAAACGACGTCTGCTGTACTAGCCCTGATAGCAAATGCACACGCTTGAACGCACTCTTGCTTATACAATTTAGACATGATGTCGGTAACAGTATTGAAAATTTGTACACTGTATTATCACAGAGATATCAAAGAAACGTCAAAGCATAACACTTAATAACAGTTTAAGCCTTTGAGTAGCTGTCAATCGTTAAAAAATACTGAATGTGTCTGTTTATTGTCATGACATTTAACTTCCATAAATCTTGGCATCAATTTATATTTTTATAACGATTTTTTTTCTTTTTTGTTGAAAAAACTTCAAACTAAAATGTCTAAATGTATAAAGAAATAAAAAAATTTAACGATGGACAGACGTTTAATATATTAAAAAAAAGACTTTATGGAAGACTACTAAATTTAGAGCGTATGTTACGAGTAAATAAGTATGAGAGAGAATTAAAAACGTCAAAAACCATTTTACGTTTTTTGCGCCATCAAAAGTAAAATGCCGACAAGAAAAAGCTTTGAAGTTTGAAATTGTTTTATAAAGTGGTGAGGACAGACGGAATCGGTTTGAGTAGTCCAGCTAAAAGTATGTATGTATATGCGAGTACATAGCTAACGGCGGCCTAACAGTGATGGTAACTTCGCACTGTCATTGCTAATAGGTATTTGACGTTTTGGTCATTTTGGCACGTTGTAGCGAAAAGAACAAAAAATGTTCAATATTGAAGCCTACACGTACTAATGGAAAACCCCTTCTACTGTCTTTTAAATTTTTATTTTGAAAGCTTAAGCTTTTGACAGTTTTATAAGACAAGCAAAAAAGAAATTAATAATAATTTTAAATTAAATGAAAGATGGTGATGGCAAAGAACTTATAGAATAAGTAATGATGATATTTATGCTTTCAATACTTATTAAATACAATATGTCTTGTTTCAGTTTCAATCTTTCATTCCTTTAATTTTTTTCATTTTATTTTTCGCCTTCTTTTTACATTGAAAAAAAATATTGTTTATAAATATTGATTAAATATGACGTTTTGCTTGTCAAAATATGATATATGACCAAAAATTACTCAAAGCAAAAAAAAAAATTAAACACAAATTATGAAAAATATCATATTTAACAGAAAAAAGCAAAAAATATAAAGAAAACTGAAGAAAAAAATTTGAACGTTAATGAAAAAAAGCGCTCAAAATGACAACACAATAATGTACAAAGATGGCGACTTAATGACTTATGAAAAATAACTTGAAAATAAATAATAATCATAAGTAATGTAGACAAAAAGCTCTGAGGAGCATAACTCACAGTGAAAAATTTTTACAACATGCTTTTCTTCTTTTTCAAAATAACAAAAAAAAAAGTAAACGAAAAATGAAAAAGAGAGGAAAAATAATTTATTAATTTATCATTGCGCTTATTTAGCGCAAATGTTTACTGACAGCACGCTGGCAATACAGGGGACAGTGGTTGATTAAGAACAAAATGTTACTGAAAAACTATTCTTAAATAAAGCAAAGGTTACTTCAGCTAAACAATACAGGTTATGCTGTCAATTTGTCAGTGTTCTTTGCGGGCCTCCTTCAAATGTTTGTACGGACCAACAGGTTGCCGCGGACAACCACTTGGGAATCTATGGCTAAAGAATAGGATCACACGATTGTCGTAAAGCACCAATTATTGGTATACTTTATATGCCAATTGTGTGATTTCAAAATTTGTGATTTCACAATTTATGCAATCAAATACAACTCTGGTGTTACAATCGTGTGAAGTAGCTAAATCATTCGTCAATAAGTGTCAAAAATGTGCCAATATTTACTGTGTTCTCATGCGTCAATCAAGAAAGGCAATTTACGCCAATAGTTACTTTTTTATTATAATCAAATTGATTTGGCAATTCTACGGTTAACATTTCATATCGTAAGTAAAATTAGTTGTTGTATAAAATGTAGCATATTATTTGCACTTAATCCCAGTATATTACATTTATTTATTATGTAATAGATATTTCAGATCGGAAATATCACTTACTTACTTATTTTTCAAATACAATAAATACGAATTGTGTTTGTAAACAAGAGGTAAAAGCTGAGATTATCAACTGGACAATAGTAAAAATAAAACAATTTACAAAATGCAAAATTTATATGTTTATGTTTTGCCTAAACTTATACGGTTTCGATTAGTATCATCTCCGATAGGATCCCATTAACGCCAAAAAACCCACTGCTTCGACACATGTTTGATATGCGGTTGCTGAAAAATGGTTTACAACTGTCATGTTCGGGATGGTGATTTAAAGTATATTTTGGATCTTCTTGGCCGCGTACAGAGCGAAATTGTTTATCGGTGATATTATGAAAGGCAATTATATTGATTCACTGGAGCATCGAAATTAGGAATCTTGTTCCTGAAACACGCATATTTTTCCGTAATTCGATTGGCCAACACAACACACTATATTCCCTCTATCCACCTTCCCAAAACTTATTTTCCTGCTTCCAACACAATTCCTTGAATTTGTAGAGGTCATCCCAAAACGTCTTAAACCCTATCTTGGATGTCTAGATGTTTAGCGTCTTCCGTGCTTGTACGGCTATATCGAAATGTATTCAAACACTTCTTTGAGTCTATATAAAATTTATCAATAATTTTTGTTCCGTAAATTCACTTGTCATACCCTTCACCACCATAGGTGGAAAAGGGTATTATAAGTTTGTGCTGATGTATGTAACGCATAGAAATATTTGTCTTAGACCCACCTTTTAGTATACCTATAAGCTTAGAATCACTTTCTGAGTCGATTTAGCGATGTCCGTGCGTCTGGCTGGCTGGGCCCCCAAGTAAACCTTGTAATCAAACTACAGGTCGCAATTCTAAAGATAATGAAATTCATTGAAATTCATCAAAATTAATCCATTATTTATGATACCTCCCATAGATCCCACTTCCCGGAATTGATGTATTGGTCACAAATATAAATTTTTTTTCATGAAATTTAAAACAAATACTGCTTATGTAAACTAAAATCAATGTACCAAATTTCGTTGAAATCGGTCCATACAAACTTTCCTGCTAAAACGCATTAAATGAAATCTAAAGATAATGAGAGTTTTAAGTTTATTTTTTGCATACATAATTTTTGTAACAAATGTAATCAATTTGCCAAATTTCGATATAATCGGTCCACATTTGACCCTAGCTCTCATGTAAGTTAATATGACGGAATCAGCTGAAATCTATAAGTTTTGAGAGTTTTATTTGTATGATGGCAAAATTTAGCAAATATTTCTCTTTATTTAGGAAAAGGAACGCCTTTGACCTTAGTGGTGGAGGGTATCGTATGGTCGGGCTTGACCGACTATAGCACTTTTTTACTTGTTTTATTTTGCTTCCAACTCAGATAGGTACGTAAAAATAAATAACTTCGTGAGTGCGTTAGTTCCGTACAAAATATTTAGGTATTTTTCATTTAGTTATGTTTGTAGGAATATTAGAGGTGTATATAATATAGAAGATTGAACGTGATATACTACAAGCTCCAATAGCTTGTGGTGTACTTATGAAGTCTTCCCCTTCCTGCCATAGTTTATAAAGTGCTTGGAATACATCAATGAAGAGAGCAGAGCAATATTTTTTGTTATTCAAAATATGCTCGTATAGCACTTACGATTCGATGGGTTTGTACTGTCTTTTTTTTCTAAAACCGAACTGATGATTTGGGATGCATCTGCTATCATCCAAAATTTGCGTTGGAGGTAGATCCGCAATTTCATTTCATGAATTGGGTGAAAATACGGATTTCAAGTGATTTACAAACACTTGACTCTTTTTAGAATCGCTTCTTGCCCAACCACCACTCGCTATAATGAATAATTCGATTGCGAAGTCTCATCTAGTCCTTCTAGATAGGTTTTTAGGGATTTAGCCCGTTGGAGTTCTGGTATTTTTCTAAGTTATTTAATGCAATTTCGTAATCTGTTTTTTTTTAATTGGGGAGGTCTTTTTTTTAGCCAAAAGCCGTTTGACATTGTGAGAATTGTAGCCTTGTTAATAATCTATTAAGCTTGTTGCAGGGGGCTATAGTGGAGTGTTAACTAGGGTGTAATGTTGAGTAGGGGGTTAATGTAGTATGTTGTCGTAGGTAGTGAAATGGCATGTCAGGAGGGTGATGTTGTCGCATGTCGCCTTGGGCATGATGAGCACTCAATTTGATATTATTTTCAAAGAAGAAACTGCTGAGATATTTCGTATATTTCAGACAAATTATTTTTGTGACTGGAGACGTCGCAATGCTCCAGAGGGGAATACAATTTCTCCGGGTGTGGAAGAGTCACACAATGGTCCGAAGACAATTCCCAAAAAGATTTAACTTGGATAATTTCCCTTCGAATACTTTTCGTTACTCCGAAATTAATAACATCCGGGATTTTATTTGGATCATTTTAAGGCTCTGAATAGCCCCCAGAAACCCATTGTTTTGATTTCTGTTTAATGTCCGATGTGTAGTGGTGAATCCACATTTTTTCCATGATTACTCACACATATTTCGGTCTAACTACATCAAACACTCCTGTGAAATTTAAACACAATTGTGTTCAGTTAACCACTTCTTCACCATTTAATAGATGGTGCAGATTCTCAATAACATATATTAAGATAAGGCTTCATTAAAGTATGGTTAAGTTTTGCAAAAATTTCTGAAAACGCAATGTAGTCTGCTATCAAGACCGGTATTTCATGGGGTCAACAAGGTACACTTGGATTATTAGATTATGCATATGACATATATTTTTTACATATCGATATATCTTCCCTGCAAGAAAATTGAAAGTCGATTACGAAAATAACACATTTACGGTCAACTTTTTAGCAACTAACTACAATCTAACTATAAAGCCATGCAGTGAAGTTATTCTTTTTTTTAGCATTCATGCTTGTTTACTATTTTGAGTTCATTTTTTGTTTTTGTTTATTTATAACTGATAATATGATATTTTCTTTTCCATTTATTAAGTGCTGTGGCTTTGTTAGTTAGTACGTCGACTACTTAGCATAACATTCATATTCATCCTCTGTTCGATCCCCGGTCTCGGCAACATCAATTTCAGGTGGAAATATAAAGATTGTGCCTCTGCTTTTCACCACCACCTTTGGCTTCTCTATTATCCCCTTTCCAAAGAAGCTAACCAAGAGTGTTACTTCTCTCTTTTTCTCTCTTTGCCTATTAACTAACTAATAAAAAACTAATTTTAAGTTAGTTGAAAAGTCATACAAGGTCGTACAGTGACTACCTCCAAATACATCGCCATTCTAAAATGGTCACTTTTCTTCGGTAAAAGTAATCCAAGCATCAACCGCAACTAGTTGACGAAAAATTCACTTTAAATATGCTTAAAGTTAACTGAGTTGCTTGCAGGGTTATAACAGCTCTTTATTAGATGATGACATACATTGAAGTTAGTCGCTATAAAAGTGTATACCATGGAAATATTCTAGATTAATATCTCCAAATGCGAAGGATAAGTCTCTATCTAACCTGGAAATAAATTTTAGTATTGGTTATCTTGTTTACGATGTTTCTTTGCCAAAATGGGTTCACGGTCATATCTTGCGTTAAGTCCAAACAAGACAAAATTTGTTGTAATTACATAATATCACCATATCTGGAACACATCTTTTTCTGAAGTCGATTTCGCAGACATTGCTTAACATTTTATATAAGGTGATAAAGCAGAATTGTATGCTCAATATCGTAGACAGTTGAGAAACAATGGGGATTGAAACCTAGTATTAATCACTGGTTATATACACTAGTAATATTAGTTCTATACGATGTTAACTTTTGGTGAATGACTCTTCAAAAATCTACATACAGCAAGATACTTGGAAGAATCTAGCAGATGGGAAGTCTTTTCTACTTAAAAGTTTTTCTGAGAAATAGAGAGTCTTCAAATTATAGGAGGACGTCTGGCCTAGGATGTACCCATTCAAGACGAATGTGTCTGAATATACATACTTACATACATCGGATTTTTACTTGCGTTTGTCACACTGAAGGGACGAGATCAGTGACTTTTGCAGAAGCTGTGGTGATGAGGAAGAGTCGAATTGCAGTTTTAGAATGACTTGCACTTTGACTTGTAATTCAACTTTAACTATGACTTACATTTTTACTATGACTTGCAATTTCTGAATTTTTTACACTTTAGGTATGACTTGTACTGTGTGAATGATTTGTATATTAAGTATGACTTGCATTTGAACAATGACTTGCAACTTGTGAATTACTTACACTTTAAGTATGACTTGCATTTTGTGAATGATTTGCACTTTAAGTATGATTTGCACTTTTACTATGACTTGCACTTTTACTATGACTTGCACTTTGGGTATGACTTGCACTTTTACTACGACGTTTTGACCATGATTTGCATTTTGACTATGACTTGCACTTTGACAATGGCTCCGACTTTATGCAATTGAAATTCAAGCGGCTTGTGCAGCACTTTAGTACTTCGTTGATACTTTGGAAGCTGTCTTAAAGAAATCATGAAACTCATTTGCAACTCATTTCCTAAGCAACACACGTCTCTCTGGTAAAGCTCATTCCTTCGTGATCGTTTTGGCAGTAGACCAAACAACATTTTTAGAACAAAATCATTCAGAAAAGTCTTCAGATCAAATCTCTATAAATACTACTCCATCTACAGACCCTAAATCGTCCTAACAATATCTACTAAAATGCTTTGCAGTTTTGGAGATACGGACTATCAAAGTTCGGGTATTTGAAAAAAATATTTCTAGAAATATAAGAATACGAATTTACATCGTGGGCTGTAGTCAGGCGGGATATAATTATAAAAAAAAATCTTTCACACTTATAGAATGTAGTATACTTTCCTCTAAAAGTAAATATTACTTATTCAATCTTTTAAATCTTTGAATAATAAGAATAAATATCTTCTCTTCCAAACCACTGTTCTTAAACATTACCGTACATTGATATATCCAACGGATACTCATCGTAGTCATCAATCACAATTACGAAATAAAAAGCAGCAATAAATTAACGATAAAAGCTCCATTCGTTAAGGGGTCTACTCTTCTTTCTTTTTCATAATTTGCTGTTTTTTTCGTATGTTTTTCATTATTATTTATTTCGGGCTATATCATTCTGTCTAGCTTTCAGTACAGCTGACTGACTTACTGTCAGACTGTCTGACTGTTTGTGTAGATGTGTCTTTTATATATAAATGTTTCGCTTTTTGACTGTTTTGGTAAAAGCCAACAGCCCAACCATTTCATACATCTAACCATCCATCTTTCATTTCAGTTAAGTACTTAAACTATCTCTAAGCGACTGAAACAAAAAAAAAAGCTAAAGCTAAACAGTGATATACAATTATTTAGATTTACTACAACATAAAGAGCTAGCGGTGCTATTTATTTGAATCAAAAGTTCCGCCCGACCACTATAAGAGTTGATGTTTATAAGTACAATTTATGAAAAGGCATAAATATCTAGTAGAATGAAAAAAAAAAAAGTTATAAGCTGCCACCACATTTCATGCCACACATATCATAACTCTTTCAAATGAATGGTAATATATCAAAAATCATTTATCTATTTTCAAATAAATTTTATACTTAAATGTTTGTAGAGATATTCGTATTCAGTCAGTTAATCATTCAATGTTGGCCCAATGATTATTGTGGTGTTGTTAAGTATTTTGTTAAGTTATTTGTTCAAATTTAAGTCTTAAGGCGGCCCTGCTGCTGCGTGTGATATATTTTCATTTATATCTTCTTTATTTTTTTGTTTTGCTTTATCTTTGAAACTTTTCTTTATGGGTTTCTATTTTGAAATGAACCGCCGCTCAACTCGGGACCCCTTACTATGTTGCCTAATTTGAGGGATTAATATTTGAGACAGTTGTGACAGCAGCATTGTTGGAATTTGTTTGCGTTAAATATTTATGGATAATTACAATTTAATGAATTTTTATGTTGTTCGGAACACAAAAAAAAAAAGATTAATGTTTATTTTTTGGCGTTAGGGTTAGGAAAGTTTTGATTTAAGCTAAAAATAAATTAAAGCGCTTAGTTTTTAATTTTCTGCAAAAAACTTATCCAATATAAAAAAAGTAAGAAAAGCTATAGTCGGCCAAACCCTTCACTACTAAGGTCAAATATGGACCAACAATTAAACAAGTTTTCCTTAAGTCTTAGAGACATACATACATATATATTCTATGTGCTTTTTTCAAAATTTTGAGATTTATATCATTTCCGGCTAAGGGCCTTATATGGGAGCTAGGGTCAATTGTGGACCGATTGTTATCAAATTTTGTTTATTGGTTTATATTTACAAAATATTTATCTATGCAAAGTTCACGTAATCAAATGCATTTATCTTTAAAGTTATAAACGTTTTTGTGCTTTTGTGTGTATGCAAACGTCTTTTGAGAAAGTGTCTTGTATGGGAGGTATGGTCAAATATGAACCGATTTCTACAAAATTAGGAACACTGATTAAGGATATGATAAGCAATATTTGTGCTGAACATTATTTAAATACAACTAAATTTGTGGCTGTCGAGGACTAAAAACTCTATTCCGGGAAGGCATTCCTATGGGAGGTACCTGAAATAACAATCTGATTTCACCCAAAAAGAATAGAGAAAGTCCTTGGACCTTAATATGAGCCTGTGCCAAATTTCATCAAATCATCTTTAATGTTCCGACCTGTAGAATGATAACAAGCTTATACCGATAACCGGCCAGCCAGCCGGACGGACATCGTTAAAACAACTCAGGGAGTGATTCTAAGTCGATTGGTATACTTTAAGGTGGGTCTCAAACCAATATTTCCACCTATGGTGGTGAAGGGTATAAATATCCAAGACCATGAAATTACAAAATAGTGGTATAGAAAAGTCTTCCTGACGACAACTTTTCTATAGAAAAGTCTTCCTGACGACAACTTTTCTATAGAAAAGTCTTCCTGACGACAACTTTTCTATAGAAAAGTCTTCCTGACGACAACTTTTCTATAGAAAAGTCTTCCTGACGACAACTTTTCTATAGAAAAGTCTTCCTGACGACAACTTTTCTATAGAAAAGTCTTCCTGACGACAACTTTTCAATAGAAAAGTCTTCCTGACGACAACTTTTCTATAGAAAAGTCTTCCTGACGTCAACTTTTCTATAGAAAAGTCTTCCTGACGTCAACTTTTCTATAGAAAAGTCTTCCTGACGTCAACTTTTCTATAGAAAAGTCTTCCTGACGTCAACTTTTCTATAGAAAAGTCTTCCTGACGTCAACTTTTCTATAGAAAAGTCTTCCTGACGTCAACTTTTCTATAGAAAAGTCTTCCTGACGTCAACTTTTCTATAGAAAAGTCTTCCTGACGTCAACTTTTCTATAGAAAAGTCTTCCTGACGTCAACTTTTCTATAGAAAAGTCTTCCTGACATCAACTTTTCTATAGAAAAGTCTTCCTGACGTCAACTTTTCTATAGAAAAGTCTTCCTGACGTCAACTTTTCTATAGAAAAGTCTTCCTGACGTCAACTTTTCTATAGAAAAGTCTTCCTGACGTCAACTTTTCTATAGAAAAGTCTTCCTGACGTCAACTTTTCTATAGAAAAGTCTTCCTGACGTCAACTTTTCTATAGAAAAGTCTTCCTGACGTCAACTTTTCTATAGAAAAGTCTTCCTGACGTCAACTTTTCTATAGAAAAGTCTTCCTGACGTCAACTTTTCTATAGAAAAGTCTTCCTGACGTCAACTTTTCTATAGAAAAGTCTTCCTGACGTCAACTTTTCTATAGAAAAGTCTTCCTGACGTCAACTTTTCTATAGAAAAGTCTTCCTGACGTCAACTTTTCTATAGAAAAGTCTTCCGGACGTCAACTTTTCTATAGAAAAGTCTTCCTGACGTCAACTTTTCTATAGAAAAGTCTTCCTGACGTCAACTTTTCTATAGAAAAGTCTTCCTGACGTCAACTTTTCTATAGAAAAGTCTTCCTGACGTCAACTTTTCTATAGAAAAGTCTTCCTGACGTCAACTTTTCTATAGAAAAGTCTTCCTGACGTCAACTTTTCTATAGAAAAGTCTTCCTGACGTCAACTTTTCTATAGAAAAGTCTTCCTGACGTCAACTTTTCTATAGAAAAGTCTTCCTGACGTCAACTTTTCTATAGAAAAGTCTTCCTGACGTCAACTTTTCTATAGAAAAGTCTTCCTGACGTCAACTTTTCTATAGAAAAGTCTTCCTGACGTCAACTTTTCTATAGAAAAGTCTTCCTGACGTCAACTTTTCTATAGAAAAGTCTTCCTGACGTCAACTTTTCTATAGAAAAGTCTTCCTGACGTCAACTTTTCTATAGAAAAGTCTTCCTGACGTCAACTTTTCTATAGAAAAGTCTTCCTGACGTCAACTTTTCTATAGAAAAGTCTTCCTGACGTCAACTTTTCTATAGAAAAGTCTTCCTGACGTCAACTTTTCTATAGAAAAGTCTTTCTGACGTCAACTTTTCTATAGAAAAGTCTTCCTGACGTCAACTTTTCTATAGAAAAGTCTTCCTGACGTCAACTTTTCTATAGAAAAGTCTTCCTGACGTCAACTTTTCTATAGAAAAGTCTTCCTGACGTCAACTTTTCTATAGAAAAGTCTTCCTGACGTCAACTTTTCTATAGAAAAGTCTTCCTGACGTCAACTTTTCTATAGAAAAGTCTTCCTGACGTCAACTTTTCTATAGAAAAGTCTTCCTGACGTCAACTTTTCTATAGAAAAGTCTTCCTGACGCCAACTTTTCTATAGAAAAGTCTTCCTGACGTCAACTTTTCTATAGAAAAGTCTTCCTGACGTCAACTTTTCTATAGAAATGTCTTCCTATCGTCAACTTTTCTATAGAAATGTCTTCCTATCGTCAACTTTTCTATAGAAATGTCTTCCTATCGTCAACTTTTCTATAGAAATGTCTTCCTATCGTCAACTTTTCTATAGAAATGTCTTCCTATCGTCAACTTTTCTATAGAAAAGTCTTCTTATCGTCAACTTTTCTATAGAAATGTCTTACTATCGTCAACTTTTCTATGGAAATGTCTTCCTATCGTCATTTTTTCTATTTTGCTATAATCAACCTTTCTATAGAAATGTCTTGTTTTAGTATAGAGTGTTCAGAAATATACATTGACACGCACTTGATAATAAATAAATAGATACCACTTAAACATGTTAATGTCATAAGTGACTTTTACTATCTAGAAATTAATAAAATACCAAAATTATTTGTTTTTTTTTTTTAATTAAACCATAAAATTTATTTTTGTGTACAAAGTAGACACAAACACATAATATTTCTTAAACAAATATTCTTTAATCTTTAGGTCATTAAGTTTAAGACAAAACATATAAATTAACAAATTAATTGCCAAAGGAAAATGAATCTCGAAAATAGAAGATGTGGTGAAACGAAAATATTTCAAATAATATTAAAGATTTTATATTTTGACAACTTAATTAAAATTAAATATGAAAATTATGACTTCAAGTGTTAAGATCACTTGTCTTATGTTAAAGTAACAAAGAATTTCCAGAAATATGAAATTTTGAGAAAGACAGATTTTTGGGTAAAGGGAAAGAAGTTTAAGGAGGGGATGGAACTACAGCATAAAATTTGAAATATATTTCAAATTTTCTATTTTTAATCCATTATATTTGAGGGCATTTGTCAAATATTTAAGAAAATTCTTAGAATATTTGAACATAATTACTTTAAATTTTAATAATGCCTAACAAAGGGTTGATAAGAGCCAAATAATAGAAACATATGTAACCACAAAAAACAAATCTTTAGGAGTATATGTAAATTTGGGTTGATGCCATTGTTTGTGGAAGTGATAAGTTTTCAAATACCCGCCTTTATAATAGAAAAACTCATCTAAAAATATAATAGAATCCAACAAAAGGCTTGTCAGTCACAAATCTTTTAGAATTTTTTCTTCCAAATATTAATTACGAATCATAATTTGTGGTCATTAAATTCAAATTTATGAGCGTCTAATGAGCAAATGCACTTTAAGTTAGATATGGATATTTGGGAAGAAATTAAGCGATAAGACTTGAATAAAACCAAAATTCTGTTCTAGATGTAACAATGAATCGCTCCCCCTTTCAAGGGGTTAAAACTGGTCTACGTGATTTCTGGAAATTATTCTTTCTTCTCGCTTGAACGTCATCATTATTATCTTAAATTTAAAAACTCTTAATGACTCTGCATACATCTTAAATAACTTAGGCAAAAACTAAAACACTGTCATATTTCTTGACTTCTTAGAAAAAACTGTCAAAGTTTCTATTTTTTGATACCAAAACACGTTTTAAATTTTTTGCGCTAAATTTTTTTACGTAAACAATTTTGACATTCATCAAAATTTTTAGGAATTTTATCTTAAGCAACACGAGAATGTCTCATGATTTGTGTTCTCGAGACTAGACCTAAGCACGTGTTGTTAGAACGTTTTTTGCTCAAAAATATTAAAATTGTAAAGAGATAAATTAACTTAAGTTAAGATAAGTTACAATTGTTTTATTATAATGTTATGGCAAAATGATAAGAATTACTTAATGGGGATTTCAAACAAATCCCAGTCAAAAAAGACAAATACATAGTCCATCAAACAAAATTATTTAACCTATTCCCATATACCTGAAACTCTATTGCGGAAGACTTGAACCTACCTTACAAATTTCTAATAAACTTAAATCCAGCTCTACAGCTCAATGTGCGAACTTTATCAAAAGAGCTTTGAGCTTTCACACAGACACATACGATCATACACATACTTACAGATTAGCATAAAGCTGCCAGCTATTTACCGATACAAATTGTTATGGGAAAAGTGGTACCTGTAATAACCATTTAAAAGTTTTCTTCTAACAAGCCATAAAAATATTTTCTATAGAAAAATTTTTGATAAAAAAATTTTTTATAGTAAAGTTTTTGATAAAAAAATTTATATAAAATTTATAAGAAAAAATTTTCTCTAGAAAAAAGTTTGATAAGAAATTTTGTAAAGAAAATTTTTGATAAAAAAATTTTCTATAGCAAATTTTTATTAAAAAAACTTGATAAGAAAAATTTTTTTTTTCAAAAAGATAAAAAAAATTTCTATAGAAAAATATTTGACAAAAAATTTTCTATAGTAAAGTTTTTGATAAAAACATATTCGATAGAAAAATTTTTAATAAAAAAATTTTCTGTAGAAAAATAAAAAAATTTTTTATAGTAAATTTTTGTTAACAAATTTTTCTTTATAAAAATTTTTGATAAAAAAATTTTCCATAGAAATATTTTTGATAAACAAATTTTCTATAGAAAAATTTTCGATAAAAAAAATTTTCTATAGAATATATTTTGATAAAAAAATTTTCTATAGAAAAATTTTTGATAAAAAAAAAATTCTATAGAAAAATTGTTGTTAAAAAATGTTTCTATTTAAAATTTGTGATAAAAAGTTTTTTGATAAAAAAATTTTCTCTTATAAAATTTTTGATAAAAAAATTCTAAAAAAATTTTCGATTGAATAAAAAATTTTTAATAAAAAAATTTTCTATCGAAAATTGTTGTAAAAAAAAATTTCTAAAAAAAATTTTCTTTAGAAAATTTTTGATAAAAAAATGTTCTTTAGAAAATTTTGGATAAAAAAAATTTTCTATAGAAAATTTTTGATAAAAAAATTTTAAAGGAAAATTTCTATTTATATTGATAAAAAATTTTCTATTTGATTAAAAAAATTTCTGTAGAAAAGTTTTTGATAGAAAAAGTTACGATAAAGAAATTTGCTATAGAAACATTTTTATCTAAAAAATTTTCTATAGAAATATTTTTCATCAAAAAATTTTCTATGGATAAAACTTTTCTATTTGATAAAAAAAAATATATAAATAACTTTAGAAAATTTTTCTATAGAAAAATTGTTGATAAAACAATTTTCGACAGAAAAACTTTTAATAAAAAAAATTTCTATAGAAAAATTGTTGAAAAAAAAATTCTCCTAAAGAAAGAGTATTCGCATTTGATCCCTAGTCTTTTATTTACTATAGGAAAATTTTTGATAAAAAAATTTTTGTTAAAAAAATTTTCTATATAAAAATTTTTGATAAAAAAATTCTTCATAGAAAAAAAAAATTGTATAGAAAAAATATCTATAGGAACATTTTTGATAAAAAAAATTGTTTAAATAAAAATTTTTGATAATAAAATTTTCTATGGAATTTTTTTTTTTTTAATATTTTTAATCGAAAAATTTTTAACAAAAAAATTTTCTATTGAAAATTTTTTTAAATATAGTCAGAAACCAAAAATTTATTTGAAAATGTATTGATCATGCTTTGCAAAATCTGATGCCGATGTATAAGCAATATATTTACTATGCTCAGTTAGATATTATAACTTCATAGAAAAATGTCGGTCAACAATTCTACAGAAAATTAGACAAATCACTTCTGTCTGTCAAAGGGTCTAGCTTAACAGTAAACCTAATTTCTGTAATCAAAACTCAGTCTATTCCATCACATAAATACTTAAAAAGTTATTTTTAAGATTTATGACAGTATTTAAAAATTTAGAAATAGTCGGTATTTTAACTGCTCTGTAGAATAAAACAAGTAAGAAAGTGCTATAGTCGGTCAAGCCCGACCATACGATACCCTTCACCACTAAGGTCAAAGGTGTTATTTTTCCTGTATTAAGACAAATATTTGCTAAATTTTGCCATCATACAAACATTTTCTTAAAACTTGTATATTCAAGCCGTTTCCGTCATATGGACTTATATGAGAGCTGAGGTGAAATGTGGACCGATAATCTCGAAATTTGGCAAAAATTATGTTTGCAAAAAATTAACTTAAAATTCCCATTATATTTAGATTTACGAGAGTTTTAGTGATTTTTGTCTCATTTAGAGCGTTTTTAATGACAAGTTTGTATGGGAGCTATGGTCAAATGTGAACCGATTTTAACGAAATTTGGTACAGTGCTGCTTTACATAAGCAGTATTTGATTTAAATTTCATGAAAAAATATTGATATTTAAGACCAATATATCAATTCCGGGAAGTGGGACCTATGGGAGGTACTATAAATAATGGACCGACTTGACGATTTCAATAGCCGTGGTCCCATTATCAAAAAAATTATCTGTGCCAAATTTCATCAAATTATCTTCGGAATTGCGACCTGTAGTTTGATTACATGGTTTACATGGGGGTCCAGCCAGCCAGCCAGCAAGACGGACGGACATCGCTAAATCGACTCAGAAAGTGATTCTAAGCCTATTTGTATAATAAAAGGTGTGTCTAAGACAAATATTTCCATGCGTTACATACATCAGCACAAACTTATAATACCCTTTCCGCCTATGGTGGTGAAGGGTATAAATATGTTTGCATTACAAACATAAATTTAAAACTTCTGAGAAACATAACATTAACAGAATCTGGGGCAATTATCACTGAATAATGGAAAAATATGTTAAGCTGTTGACAAATTTTTATATTATCAAAGCGGGTGGTCAAAAATTGCTAAAATTTTGACATTTCGTTTAAGAACATAAATATGTATGTATGTTTATACAAAATGTATATATAAATTTACATGTATCTAGATACACATAGTAATATTTCAAAAAAATAGTATTTATTTAACAAGTAAGAAAGCGCTATAGTCGGTCAAGCCGACCATACGATACCCTTCACCACTAAGGTCAAAGGTGTTATTCTTCCTGTGTAAAGACAAATATTTGCTAAATTTTGTCATCATACAAACATTTTCTCAAAACTTATATATTCAATCTGTTTCCGTCATTTGGACTTATATGAGAGCTAGGGTCAAATGTGGACCGATTATCTCGAAATTTGGCAGATTGATTACAGTTGTTACAAAAATTATGTATGCAAAAACTAGACTCTAAATTTCCATTATCTTTAGATTTACGAGTGTTTTAGTGATTTTTTGTCTCATTTAGTGCGTTTTTAAAGAAGAATTTGTATGGGAGCTATGGTCAAATGTGGACCGATTTCAATGAAATTTGGTACAGTGATTTTAGTTGACATGTTTCAAATTTCATGAAAAAATATTGATATTTGTGGCCAATATAGCAATTCCGGGAAGTGGGACCTATGGGAGGTACCATAAATAATGGACCGATTTTGACCAAATCCAATAGCCATGGTCCCATTATAAAAAAAATGATCTGTGCCAAATTTCATCAAATTATCTTTAGTATTGCGACCTGTAGTTTGATTACAAGGTTTACATGGGGGTCCAGCCAGCCAGACGGACGGACGGACGGACATCGCTAAATCGACTCAGAAAGTGATTCTAAGCCTATTGGTATACTAAAAGGTGGGTCTAAGACAAATATTTCTATGCGTTACAAACATCAGCACAAACTTATAATAACCTTTCCACCTATGGAGGTGAAGGGTATAATGAATTTCAAAATTTTCTTGTTAAAAGATTAACAACAAAATAGAATTTCATAATTAACTCCTCTCCTCCACAACATTCCACAGCCGAAAGAACATATTTCATAATTTTTGTTAACAAAAAAAGAAAAAATTTCACATAACAGAAAGATAGAAAAAAAAACAATAAACATTTATTTAAATCTTAAGAATATTAGTCTTTTGAATGAACACAAAACTGTCATAATAAATTCTATTTTATGACTTTTTTTCTTAAGAAAATAATAAGTTTTCATATTTATTTGGGGAGCAGCTAAAAAGCAGTGGAAAAAACACGTTTTCTAATTTATGAACAAATTTATAGTAAATTAAATAAATTCACAAAAGAATGAAAAACAAGATTTTTCGGAAATTTATATTTTTTAATTTTTTAAAATTTATATTTTAAGTCATAAAAAAGCCATATTTCATAATAAATATGAATGTATCTATTTATTTGTTGTTGCTGTTGCTGCTGTTGGTTCGCTTGGATGGTTGGATGGATGTTCGCCGTTTAAATACTGAAACAGATCCCAACCTCATTTTAATTATATTTTATGACTGCTAATAAATCTTTTTTAATGTCTTGCTGATTATCATAATAGTGTTTATTTAGTAACAAAAGTTATAAAAAAATAAAAAATAATATATTAATAATAATCATCATAATTGTTTAAAAGTTCAAATTTGTAGCAGTTTTTTTGCTTATTATTTAAATTGTATATTAGCTCTTGGTTTTGGGTTTTAGAGTTTAAAATCAAATGCTTATTTCACACTAATTAGCTTCTAAGTGGTAATTGAACTACAAAACAGATTTATTAGAACATAACGCTTTTGCTGTTGCTAAATCAAAAGTTTCGAAGAATATTGTTCATTTGCTGCAACACAGTCATAACACAAAAAGTTTTGTCTTTTTGTAAATATTCAACAATTATTTCGTTTATTATTATACACATAAAATATAAAGAAATGTACGAAATCTTAAGTTGTGTTCTCGTATTATAACGAAACTACCCAAACTAGTCCGAAGTTACCCAAAACTTGCTCAATTGTGTTCTCGTTCTCAATACTGGTTTTAATCTTTGCTAAAATGTGAGTGTAATTGCATTTCCCCTCTTACTCAAAACCACACAGACTTTTTCTTTAAGTAAGTTTGATGTTGATATTTTCCTGAAAGACAATTAAAAACCAAAAATTTGTTTAAACATTTTAATTAAAAATTATTCAAAACAAGAACAAAAGATTTCTAGTAATTTGAAAAATATTTCTTGAGATATTTGTTCAAAATAAATGAATTGTCTACTAAATGCCCCTATTGCCGCTCTCAACTCAGTTCGGTCGTCACTCGACCCAACTTTCACTCAAGCAAATTATTTTTTTTTAATGAAAAACAGTTCCGCAATATCAAAAAATAATTTGAGTTGAGTAAAGAACGGCAAAAGGGGACAAAATTTTGGTGCTTTGCAGTCCTGCACTTTTGGGCAAGATTTGTTATGTGATAAAGTAATTTATAGCTTC
Organism: Stomorhina lunata; assembly: GCA_933228675.1. NCBI lineage: Eukaryota > Metazoa > Arthropoda > Insecta > Diptera > Rhiniidae > Stomorhina > Stomorhina lunata. Next base: position 24,816,764 of record OW121741.1, read on the forward strand.
CTCTGATTTGTCCGAATTTACCCAAAAGGTAAAGAAACAGAACTATTATTTGAGTCGATAGAACAATCTATATTTATCAATGTTTGAAGAAGATTTCTTATAAATATTGGCTATTGCTCAAATGGTTTATACATTGAGTCTAATTTTGACAAACTCATTTCAAAATAATGGAAGGTGTCATGACCTATAGATCGGCAGAAGGTCAGATAGGCTCATCAGATCTTGGATAAAATTAAGTTTTTGTCAAAAATATTTTCCAAGATCTGACAAATATAAAATATAAATCATATGTATATGAAAATGTGAAACGAATATGGTTACATAATATGAAAAATTCCAAATTAACAAAATCAATTTGGATTTATTAATTATTAAACTTAAAATCGTATGAAAATCATTAAATCATTGAAAATTTCTTAAAATAATGGGAAATTTTGAAAAATTAAAAAAAATATTGAAGTTTCCTATAAAAATAGAAAATTTACAAAATTTCTCATATATACGAAAAATTTTTAAAATTTGCAATAAAAATGGAAAATTTTAAAAGTTTATTCTTAAAAGGGGAAATTTTACAAATATTTTTAAAAAAGTGTGAAATTTGAAAAATTTCCCATAAAAACGGAAAATTTTTAAAATTTTCAAAAAAAAAAAAAATTTTTAATTTTCCATTTTTTTTAAGGTTCTTATAAAAAAGAAAAATTTTTAAAATATCTTATATAAAGGAAAATTTTTAAAATTTCTTAAAAAAATGGGAAATTTTTACAATTCCTCATAAAGATGGGATATTTTGAAAATTTCTCATAAAAATGGGAAATTTTGAAAATTTTTCATAATTTTGCTAAAAATTGAAAATTTGCATTATCCTATAGAAAACTTTCCTACCGAAAACTTTCGCTATCGAAAGCTTTCGTATTGAAAACTTTAGCTATCGAAAGCTTAAATATAGAAAACTTTCTCTATCGAAAGCTTTCGTAAAGAAAACTTTCGCTATCGAAAGCTTTCCTATAGAAAACTTTCGCTATCGATAGCTTTCCTATAGAAAACTTTCGCTATCGAAAGCTTTCCTATAGAAAACTTTCGCTATCGAAAGCTTTCCTATAGAAAACTTTCGCCATCGAAAGCTTTTCTATAGAAAACTTTCGCTTTCGAAAGCTTTCCTATAGAAAACTTTCGCTATCGAAAGCTTTCCTATAGAAAACTTTCGCTATCAAAAAATAACAGTTTTTGGTGCGGTTTCATGATTACCGATTCTTTGTGGCCCAAAAACATGGGATTGCATAACACGTGGTTTTAACAGCACAAGTTTCAATCGATTTTTTGAAGAGTAAGTTCGTATTGAGACCTTTTTTAGGCTTTTTTCTTTGAGGCTAGCTCAAATCATTGGGCATACCAACAAACCGACGAAGTTTTAAGATCTCAGAACCAACATTGAACGCGAAATAGAGGCCAAAATGTCTGGCCGAGTCATCCACAATTGGGAACCGACCAATGAGTTGACCGATGTCGATGTGCCAACGGTGACTTTATAAACGAAAAAGAGTTCCGTTTATAATTGTTTTGATTGCATATCAAGTCGATCATAAAGTTTTGGAAATATTTAAAATGGTTTGCGTTTCATTAAAAAATAGTAACCAAATCCTTATTGGAAAACCCTTTACACGGAAACGCAGAGCAAAAAATTTCGGTCTTTGTCTTAATTTAGTCCTTGTCTAAGTTATCTTATTCTTATATCTTAAAACTTATTCTCATGTTCGTTTACACTATCTAAATACATTTGACTTGAACTCAAAGTTTATGACAACCTAAATGAAGTGAACCAGATAAATCTGTCAGTTCACAAAATAGAGATTTATCTAAAACCAACCATCATCAACATAATACTTATCCTTACTCACAATGTAGCAACTTACATATAAAATGTGTCCATCTTAATTAACCACAATTGATTACCTTCATTTGAATTTCCCTCACTGCAACAATGACTAATCATGAATAAACTATAACTAAAATTGGAAATGTAGTTGATGTCTATCTTAAAACTAAAATGACAAAATGAAAATCTGTTTATCGTTAATCAAAAAAAAAAAAAAAAAAAAATATAAAAAATTGAAATGACAAATACAATAAAATGTTGTTGATGATGTGCAAAGAAGACAGCTCACAACAGCGAGATACCCGAGATGCGCGATGATGACGCTGACAATGATGCGGATGATGACAATGACATCGACATGGTTACATGTTCGGCTACAAGAAGATGTTAAGAACTTTAGCATAAATAATGAGAAATGTGAAACTGTTGTTAACTTGTCAACATCATCAAACAACATCATCCATATTAAGAACTGGAAGAATTTCAAAGTCAATGTAATATAAACACACACGCACACAAAAGCGGCTATATGTAACCCTTATCCATAGTGCATTTCCATTTAGAATGATATGTAATGCAATAACTACAATAACATGGATAGCCCAGCAAAAAATGTGTGAAGGAATCCATTCTTGGACAGACAACCTTCTATCATTTGCTGAATTGTATGCTCAACAGATTCTACTTCATATGAAATTCATCTGCTTTAAAAATCCCTGATATGTGACTGACTCTGGCACACATATTTACTGAACAGCTGAGCTATCTCATTAAGAGATTTGCGGCAATCCAGATTGGAAAACAATTAGTGAAATTATGGAATCGGAACTAGAAGACCTCTCCTCCTGCGACAGAAACAAAGAATTAGAAGATAACCCTGCAAAGACCGAGTTAGTTTTATTCACCAGGAAGTACAAGGTTGACAATTTCAAACTTCCAGTTCTTAATATTAGGACTATCATCAGAAGCTAAATTCCTAGGCATTATCTTAGATTAGAAGCTATCTTGGAAAAAGAACACGCTTGAAAGAATGAAAAAGGGACTTAGCGCTTAATACTTTTGCAGGAATTCGGTAGGTAAGAGCTGGGGCTTAAGTCCAATGGTAGTGTACTGGATATTGTAAGACCTGTTCTAACGTACGGATGCGCAGTAAGGTGGGAAACGGTAACAAAGGTCTCCTTTCTTAGTCTCTTGAGTAAAGTTCAAAGAAGTGCTAGCACGGACATCACTGGCGCCTTAAAGAGCACTCCTCAGGCGGCCTTAGAGTTGATGCTGTCTTTATTCCCTTTGGATCTTCATAAAGGAAGCAAAAGCTAGATTAAGGCTGCATGAGTCAGGTAAACTTAGGTACAGGCTGACAGAACATACCAGTACACTGAACCGAATAAATGTCCCTTGCTTCGAGTCGGGTTCACCTATATCTGACTACTACGTTAAGGAACTTTTGTTCAGTTCCATACCAGACGTCGTTATTCCAGATAGAAACAACTTTGAAAATCGTTAATCGCTCTTTGAAGGGAACTCGATCTTCATAGACGGCTCTGAAATGTATATCGGTATCGATACTGGTACTGGTATTTTCTTAAAGGATCGGAATATTAGGAAATTTTACGGGCTTAGAGATAAATGTAGTGTTTTTTAGGCAGAAATGTTTAGCATTCTGAAAGCCACTGGGCTCATTTTTTACGACATCCCTGAAGTCAGTGAGGTGACAATCTACGCCGATAGCCAGGCAGCTTTAAGGGTCCTGGAAGGATGTAGCATCAACTCAAAATTAGTCAAGCCGTGTAGATTAGCTATCATTAGTTTGTCAGCGAAATATAGGGTAAGACTTTGCTGGGTTTCTGGTCATTGCGATATCGAAGTCAATGAAATTGCCAACAAAGTTGCAATACAAGGCTCGAGCCAGGAACTGACACTCGCTGTGACAGAAATAGCACCACCTATATGTCACCTCTTCATGGGCAACAGGTCTCAAAATTAGTCAAGTCGTGTAGATTAGCTCTCAATAGTTTGTAAGACTTTGCTGGGTTTCTGGTCATTGCGATATCGAAGTCAATGAAATTGCCGACAAAGTTGCAAGACAAGACTCGAGCCAGGAACTGACGCTCACGGTGACAGAAATAGCACCAGCTATATGTCATCACTTCATGGGCATTAAGTCTTGAATCGATGAGGAAACGGCAAAGAACTGGCATAACTTGGCTACTTACATAATATATAAAGAGTGTTCTGAAAAAAATATGCAATTACTATTTTAGACAAAATTTATCCATAGTGCAAGAAATAATTTAGTTTTTGATCAAGTTAGTTTCTATAGATATGTCAGATACTATTATTTTAGAAATTATTAATTTTCAATAGTTATTTCAATCAAAATGGACTGCGAAAAAAAGTTCGTGAAAATATAATTAAAACTTTTCAAAAAAATCCGTCATGGACTTTTAAAAAAATAGCTAAAAATTTGAAAGTTGACCCTCGAACGTTTTCTAATGCCATCAGACGGTATAAGGAAAACCTGAGCATTCAAAGAAAACCTGGATCAGGGAGGAAAAAAGGTCCTACAGATATTGGTAAGGCAAAAGAAGTCGAGCGACTCTTTCGAAGAGCGCCTAACACTTCTTTAAGAAAAGCAGCTCATACGGTGAAATGTTCTACGAATTTTGCACATAGAGTCAAAGCTTATGCCGGACTAAGTCCAAAAGGTTCCAGATCGCAATGCTATAAAGAACTTAGAAGCAAAAAAACGAGCGAAAAAATTGAAGTCTGATTTTATAAAAAAATACACCTGTTGTGTGATGGATGATGAAACATACGTACTGGCAGACTTTTCTCAACTTCCTGGTCAAGATTTTTATGTTGCTGATAAACGGGGAAATGTTCGGCAAGAGTTTCGCACAAAAAAACAAACAAAATTCCCTAAGAAGTTTCTCGTGTGGCAAGCTATTGCAGTTGTGGCAAAAGAAGTAAAGTATTTGTGGCATCTGGCACAATAAACACAGAAATTTATATAAAGGAGTGCCTACAAAAACGGTTGTTACCCTTTTTAAGAGAGCACAGAGTGACTACATTTTTTTGGCCCGATTTGGCATCATGCCATTATGGAAAAAAGGCACTTGAGTGGTACTCAAGGAATAATGTAATTTTTGTACCACGAGAGGCAAATCCACCTAACTGTCCAGAACTTCGGCCTGTGGAAAGGTATTGGGCTCTGGTAAAAAAGAAATTGAAGAACACAGGAAAGATTTCCAAGAACATGTCCGATTTTAAGCGCAGGTGGAACACATGCTCCAAAAAGGTATCAGAAGCAACTGTAAAATCTTTAATGGGAGGGTTTCCGAAAAAAGTCGATAATTTTGCAAAACCCGAGTACTAAGTAAACATTTTAATGCTAAATGATTTTGTATGATATGTCATTATATTTGCGTATTTTGTAGAGTTTTTATATTAAAAGGTTTGATTTTTATTTAAGAAAATCCAACTACAAATTTTATTTAGAGCACTCTTTAGAACCTTATGGCCCGACTTAAATATACGCAAAACCAAGTTCTTGCTGGGTCTTAGCAGAACCAGTCTTAGGAAATACATAGGTATTCCAACTAACCACCGCGTCCTAAATTCTAGGCTAAATATATGGAATGGAGCAATCCATGAGGACCTGTGTGACATACAGCAGTGCGAACTGGCTAAAGTTGTAGATATCATAATAGGACTCAGATGGCTAAGATAGGTCTTTTTCCCTAGGGTAGCTTTTTAGCTACCACTCCTCTTCTCTTCTTCTTCTGCTATCCTTGACTCCCAGTAGAGCATGGGGTCTCAACCATACTTTTATATCGGACTCTATTGCGAGATGTTAGGCATACATCATTGCATGAATAGTTTGCTGCTTTCAACTCCGCATCAATTGATCTTCCCCATGTTCTAGCAGGTGCACGATGGCCACTTCACTGTGGACTCGTGTCCGATCAGCTGCCCGAGATTCAACAGTGATAGCGTTAGCATTCTCTTGAAGGTGGCCTGAGCTTTGGAATATTCCAAGTCCTCAAGTTATTTAAAGGGTGTTGTCCATTGGATACCGTGTCTACCATTTAGAGCTGTGCGCATTATGTTGTCGAAAACGAATATAAAAAGTACTGGTGACAAGATACATCCTTGGATCCTTACTCCAGTAGTAACAACGAACAGATCTGATAGGATCTGTAGGACTCGACATTTAAAATCAACGTTCATTGCCCGCTTCTTCTTCCCATATTTTACGCACAAATGAGTGTAACAGTCTCAACGATCCTTCAACATCACATCATTTATGCTTTCAGCAACCTTGTACGGGCCGTCCCAATAAGTTTGTTGTTAGGAGGATAATCATTTTCTGAACTGTGGGTTGTATAAGAGTACCAACTGCCCTTCATTAAGTCCCTGGAAATTGGCAGCTCGATTGTATCTGGCCATTCTAATTTTACTTCGGATGAATTCATGAAGTTCATTAAGATTTCCTTGCTCTTGGGAGAAGAAGTGACCGCGATCCTCAGTTTATGTAATCGGCTTAGTATCAAATTGCAAGTCTGCGGGTAATCGCAGCTCGGTTCCAAAAACGACTTTGACAGGGGGTTTGGACGTGTAGTCGTAAGCGGCTGTTCGATATGCCAGCATAAATTTTTGTATATGTTAATCCCAGTCTCTCTGATGCGTGCTGACCACCTTCCTTAGGTACTCTTCCAGCGTACGGTTAAACCTTTCAACAATACCATCAGACTGTATATGTAGAGGTGTAGTTCGCGTTTTCCTTATTCCATACAACTCACATATTCCCCTGAACAGCGTGGATTCAAAATTTCTGCCTTGATCTGAGCGTAACTCTAGTGGAACTTCATAAAGGCAGTTGTTTGCAAAGACGTCTATCACCGTTTTAGCTTCTTGATTAGGTATTGCATACACCTCCGACCATTTGATAAAATAGTCCACTTACACATAACGATTACCACCGGCCTTGCTTACAGGGAAAGGACCTGCCACATCCATAGCTATCCGCTCAAAGGAGGCACCAGAATTATACTGCTGTAGCTGGCCACGGCTTCATCGGAATGTACCCTTGGCAGCCATACAATTTGGGCAATTAGCAATCCAGTCAGCCACATTCTGAGGACAACCAACCCAATAGAACCGCTGCTTCAGTTTTTCTAGAGTCTTTGTTACACCCAGGTGACCTCCATTAGGGCCATCATGAAACTTATTTAGTACTTCCTTTATCTCAGAAGATGCTACTACTACCAAATTTCGCACTGTCTTTCCATCGGCGCTCTCGCAAGTGCGATATAAGCAACCGTCTATTATTTTCAGACTATCCCAAAGGATCCAATATGACTTGAGCGGGACCCAATATGAAATCACTCCAGTATCACTTTAAAGTAATTCATTTAGGATCTTAAAGATGAGAATTGATCATAAAGAAGTGAACAATCTCTTCCATACATTCCAAGAAGCGTTAGAGAAGATATAAAATAGAAGAAGTCATTACTTACAATCACTTAAGAAGCACTTTACCGTAATCAAAGAAGCACTTTAACATAATCGAAGAACAGATTCGATCATAACGAAGTGAGTCATCTTTTTATCTCAATTTACTTTAACTTTAAAGTTTTTGCTGGGCTTTCATGTCTATCTGTCAAAAGTAAGTAGTTGTGGAAGCCGAATATATTGAAATAAATGAAAAATGTATATCTTAACAGGGAAAAATGTCAAAATGCATTAACATTTAATTGAGGCTAATTTAAGGCAAAATATTTCTTATGGGTTTTTATTTTTCGACATTCATTTCATTTCATCAGTGATGCATGAATATTGTTCTTTTTTGTGTTGTTCTTCTACTCTCCATCGCTGTTTGATATTCATACACATAAATCTACATCCATTCATCCATGTATACAATCCTACATATTCCTTTCTACCTCCTAAGCTCACAGTTTATATGAACTCCGTTTACCAGTTCCACATTGGCTACATTTATTTCTGTTTTGTATGTTCAGAGTCGAAACAAAAAAAAAAATAATTCGTTCATTTCATTCATTCATTCATACCAATAAATGAAATGTGAGAAATGAGCATTTTGTAAAAATGTCACATTAAATTTAATTTATGCGTTGTTGCGTCCTCACTCAATGTGTTGTAGATTTTTCATCTTCATCAGCAGCGACAGCAACAATAGCAATAACAACAACTAAAGCAACAACATCAGCAGCCTCAACAATATCATTTTGAATAGGACCATCTAGATTTAAGTAGAAGAACTACATACAAAACGTAACAAATCCCATATAACAGAAGCCACTTTAGGCTTTCGTTCTCTGATTCATAGTTGTATGGAAGTTGGATGCTGTTTAGAGAACTGAGACTCTTTACCGCCCTAATGTTTTGGTCAAATCTTTGATGATTTTTTTTTCTGTAGTTGGTTATTTATATTTCAATAATGCTGGCACAGTGGGGCAAGCAAGCTTGGAAATGAAGTTGGAAGTCGTAATTGCTTTATATTAACAGAAAAGCTCCATCTCTTTATATAATATGAGAGATACTGAAAAATTACGAGGATTTTGAAATAGTTATTGCTGGGTTCGTCTTTAATGTTACCGTTTTCTTTTTTAGATCAACTGAATTCCTAGGAGGATAGACCGATTTTTCAAAAAGTATTAAGCTTCCTAAAGAACCAGTCCGTTTACTTTTATTTAAATATGAATTTCTTTTGGTTTTGGAGGTAACATGTTGCAAAATTTACATCTTGAAGCATTTTCATTCCTTAAACTTACTTTTTCTTAGGTGATGTAGGGGATTTTGGATACCAAGCAACGGTAAGCCGAGAATTATCTTGATTTTCCTTCATCTCAACTGTGACACCGACCACCTCGTGGTATCACCCGGGGAACTACGTTAACACCCGTTAATGTAATGAGCTAACATGTGCCGCGAGTTCTCCCATAAGAACTATAAAAATATAGGTTAGGACGCCAGGCTAGTAACCCACTCCTGGAAAAAAAACAATTACTATGAAAAAGCTAAAACTAGAATAAAAACGGTCCCTAATGTTAGAAGAGGACGTCCAAAACTTCGATGGAAAGGCCAAGTAGAGGAAATCTTTTAAAGATTGTACTACGAAATTGGAGAACATGCGCACAAGATCGAAGCGCATTGTAAATAGAGGCCATTTAAGTAAGTAAGTAAGTAAGTAAGTAAGTACTTCAAATTGTTAGAGGAACTTCAAATTACAAAAGTATGATTTAGCACATTACAAACGCACGACTGTCCGAGGATGTGTCCATTCCACAAAGATGTGGCCCGGCTTGGATAAAAAACATACCCACAAGATTGCTTTAACTATCAGAATCCGATGTATCCTTTCTCAGAAAGACTGGCTTTTTCCAGTAGAGAACTAAATTTCGGCTTATATTTCTTGAGAATCTTAGTCTAGTTGAAATGGATATTGCAGCTAATGATGGGTTTTGTATAGTTTTGAAATTTCCAAGTATTCGGAACTTTAGAATTTGACTCAAAAGTTTAAAGACATACAATTTAAATCTTTGATTGAGTCGATACTACTTCTTAAATGGTTCAAAATCTGAGTTCAAATTTAGTGTAGTCTTTCCAAAATATCTACCTATACCTCACTAATAAAATCTTCAATTTAAGCATACAGTTTCCAAAAAAAAATACAAATTCAATTATCACGCTTTAATCAAATTATAAAAAATAGTGAACATATATTAAGGGAAACTAATGCATATAACTCAATGCTGGCTACATATACGGATCAAATGGTATATTCAAATAATTCGGAAAATTTTGCTCTCAGAAATAGAGATCTTTAATTTGAATCTCTTCGATCTCTTTTAAACTCAAAATATATATTCTCCTTTTATCACCGGAACTTATGGTGTAAAAACCAATCTCATATCTTATATCGTTGAGATTCTATAGGCTCCCAAAGTTGTAGGTCTCGAGTATTTTTGTTAAAAATTGGGAATGTTTACGACATAATAACTTCTAAACGCGTTGTCAGATTTAAAAAAAAATTTGACGCCGTTGAAAAGGATTTTAATTCTTCTTTTAGATTATCAAATAATAACTCAATACTGGGGACATAAATATACAGATCAAATGGTATATCCGTGTGATTCTGGAAATTTTTGTCCAGAATAAAGATTCTTAATTTGAATATAACATTTATCGATTGTTTTGTGTGGAAAATCCTTTTACGTCTTTCTTGAACTGCCGAACAGCTTTCAACTCCGGACAGGCAATTATACTCTAGATGGAACACTTCAAATCAACATGTGCATACTGATACCAATCGTGATAGCACATTCATTGGAATTACGGTAAACCAACCAACCAACAATATAAGAGCTTAAGAAAGCCATTTAACGACTTTAACGCAACAAAGCCCGAGTATTGATAACATAACGACTCTAACGCAACATTGCCCGGGTAAGAGATGTATTTATAGGATGTGGAAGGATCCTATAAAGGAAGGATGAGCGAGATTGTACCTTAAGTATGCGGAGAGGGAAACTCTGCCTACCTCGTGGAATTTAGAAAGGAATAACAAAAAGGGTGTCTCTAGAGGCTGCAACCACTTACTTTACTTCTTCCGTTATGCCATAAGATACTATACAGTGTAATTTTGAAAAGAATACCCAACAAAGTTTTTGCTAGACAGTTTGAGTTCAGAGAGAATACCTCCCGTGTTGATCTTATTAACACAGGGCAATGTTGGGCAAAGTCTCACAGATTCTTTCTTATTTTGTATTTTCCTACCCCTAGGGTTAGCGAAGTACAAAATCAGAGAGACTTTGCCCAACATTGCTTTAGAGCAATGCATTGAGTTTCGTATCCATATTTACTTAGTGTTTGTAAAGGCCTTTGATAGTGCCATAGAAGTTATCTGCGGATAATTTTAAAGAGCTTAAATCGAGTCCTACACAAAAGTAAATTGCCAAATTCTTTCGCGGTAACCACTGGTCACCTTTATCTTTTGTCCTCGTCATCAACAATGCAATACGCTCGGCTCTAAATGATATACGTATTCAGGTTCAGGTCAACTTTAAGAAAATATTGATGACATTACTGTCATCAATATCTGGGTTAAAAATCAATAGTTCCAAAAACCACCACACATAAATTTGGGTATCTATATCATTTGTTATGAAGGTACTTTGAGCCATTTGGGCAGTTTGGTATCTACAGAAGGTGGCTCCGATAGAAATATTGAATAGAGTATTAATAAGGAAACGTCTGTATTCGGCATTCTCTAATCTATTTGTAAATCTCTGGAAATAACAACAAGAATGAAACGCTCAGGGAAAATTCTCAACACCCTGTCACATCGTCCTGAAACAGCTCTTGATATACTTGTGCTCACTGACCATGCCAAATATCTTGGGGTCATTTTGGACTCAAAACTGTCCTCTAGCCTCAATACCCAATTCAGGGTCGACATGGTTGTCAAGTCTATACTAATGTATGGTGCGCTGGTTTGGTGGCCTGCACTAACCAAGGCAAACCAGCGGGATTCTTTAACTAACATTTTAAGATGGTCAGCTCTAATGATAACTGGTGCCTTAAGAACTTGGTCCTAGTCGAACTAATGACATAACAAATTGCTTTTAACTCGACTGTCCGAATTAGCACTATCGGAATGTTGTCCCACTTACAGATTGTACTTCAGATTAACGTGGGTACCTGCTATGTAAGCCTTACCCCACTGTGGTCTAAGCACCGGGTGAATATTTTAAGTGTTTACCAACACCCCTTACTTTGAAAAACTGTCATGCATGGCAAATGTGACATGCATGACATTTTGACATTTCAGAGTACCAATTCGGAAACATGTTGTTTGGACATGATTCCCCCCTTGGTTAGAAGCGGAGACTATCTAAACTCCTGCCGGTCTATGGGTACGGCACCCGGTTGCAATGCAACTCCACATTCGAATGAACGATACAAGCAATGTATCAAACACTCTTCCCGCTTTGGGTATTAAACCACAGCCCCCGCGATGCTCCACAAAGGGGCCAACACCAACAGTCAGGCTGGAGATAGTATCCAGGGGCTTCCTGACTCCCGCAGTACCAGACAAATCTCTGGTGGGATTCGTAGCCCTAAAACAACTACTAACAGTTGAGCCCCAAACGGCCCAGGGACTGCTGTCCTATACCCCCAAAATAAACACCCAATGACACCCCTAAATGCCAACAAAACAAAACATAAAACAAAAGTAAACAAAAAATAAAACAACAATTGACAAACAAAACAATAAACAGCCATCCTCACGGAGTTGTCCCACTTACAATTGGACTCAGTCAGGCTGCAATAAAATCCCTATCTAATGTCCACACGACATCTGATATTACTTGCGAATGCCGGGAATTTCGTAGCGAGATGGCTAGATATTGCAATGTCAAACTTTTTTAGGTACCCGGGCACAACAACATACCTGGTAACTCTACGGCGGACAAACTGAGCCAGGATATCCGCCTGCAAATCAGTAATTAGGAAATCCCTTTATGGGTCAGCACAGAACACTTGGTCCATTGAAACCATTTGTTCAATATCCAACCTAAAATGGTCCAAATGTTTGATATCTCTACCTCGCCACCGACTCCACAACCTTAACCTGCCACTGCGTTTATGGTTTCATGCCAGAAGACTTAACCTTCAACACTATGACTAGTGTAGTAGTTGTCACAACATTGAAGAGGAGAAGACAGTAACTGATCTTCTCTAACACTGCCCCGCTCTTTCAATTTTGTGGGCTCGAAATTTGGGGGCGCTTTTTCTGATTTGTAAAATAGACTACAAGCTGGATTGAATAAGTCTCTCACCAATAGTCTAGGCATTCTGTGCCAGTCTCTCCCACAAAGGGACTGTTTTTAGGACCCAAGTGACGCTAACTTATTATCTTCTGAATGCCTTACCTTAACGTTAAGGTAGATGGCCAATACACGTGGCAAGCGACTGCGGGCGGCAATCAGCTGTTTTTTGATTTGTTAAATTTGAAGCGGCAATGGAAAAAAGTAGAAAAAAGTTCTATTTTTCCGTGCGGTAGATTTTTTCAGTGCTACCATATTGTAAACAAACTCATATTTTATGCACTAGCAATACTACAAACGCCTTCTACCTTTAGCCCTATGCTTTACTGCTCAAGGATAAGTATAGACATAATAACTAGACAATCTCTATTCGAATGCCGAAGTAGTAAAATATCTATAGATCAAAAGCAAAAATTTCAAGAACTAAAGGATATCTCCATAAAACTAAAGATTTCTGTATATAATCTAAGGATCAGAAGAAGGATCTATTTTATCTTATTTTATCTTCAATGACCAATTATCAACAAAACCCATTGTGCAACAATATTTTGTACAATAGTTACTTAATGCCGTCGTATGCTGCCAGTTTTACTCTGTTGTCACTATTTATAAAGATAAATATCTCGCACATCAGTGCCTTTAATATCAAAATCACATGGCAGGCCATCGCTTTCCTTTTGGCATATGTATAAATTAAATGATTGTGATGCCTGCACATACTCAAACCTACTCGTACACTACTGGGGCCAACAAATTCATATGTACATCCAAATAAATTTTCATTTGCGGTTCTGTTCTGTTTACTTTTGAGGCAAAAATGTTCATGTGTTCATTTGCGACATGCGTAAAATCTGTGAAAACTGAAAACATTTCAGTTTTTTTTTGTGTTTGTTTTTGAAATTTTAATTTCCACTTTTTTTTTTGTATGTGTGTATTTGTCTTTTTGGCGGGTTTTTGTCAGACTTGTGTGATTGTCGCTTATTTGTTGTTTGCTATTAAAATTGTTGATTGTTGATATTTAACGCTTGAAATATGACATACGCAATTTTTAAAATTATTCAGTTGTCATTTGTTATTAATGTCTTTTTTTCTTTTAGTTGTTGTTGTTTTTCTTTGGTAATGGACGTTGTGTTTGGGTATGAGATGGTGATTGTTTCAAGTGGTCTTCTAAATCTTTGCAACCCCCCTGGCCTTTTTATGTATTTTCCTCTGATGATGTTCCATATATATACATACCTATGTATGTTATCTTATTCCTATGTATATATATTCGCCTTTGTACCGCTTCGTTTCCCTTCTTTCTGCCTGATGATAATATCGCTGATGATGATAATGATGACTTGCTTGTAAATAAACAAGCCTCATAAACGAAATATTCATCTTGTCCACGCACAATATTGTGAATGTCAAAAAAAGAAATCCAAAATTTATATATTCAATATTCACTTTATCGTTAAGTTTATGACTCTCGGCGGTGGTTTGGGTGCTGGGCTATGTGATTGCCTGTATGTAAAGTGTATGTGGTTTGTCGTTTTCAATTTAAACTGTCATCACATTTTTTATTTCGTTTATCCCCTGGACCACAGTCAAATACAGTAAAGAATACCGACCGCCTCTCAGACAAATTTTGTCATACTCACACATGTATGAATATTTTAAAGACACATATGATATACGAAGGTTGTCTTTTATATTTCGGGATTAGGTGCTGTCATTAACTACAAGTATTCAAAATCTTTTGACATATGAAAAAAATTATGACCTCCAAAATATGGAATTAGAAAATATTTTTATCAAAAATTGTTCTACAACATTTTTTTTTCAAAATTTTTTGTATAGAAAATTATTTTATAAAAAATTTTTCTATAGAAAATTTTGTATCAAAAATTTTTCTATAGAAAATTTTGTATCAAAAATTTTTCTATAGAAAATTTTGTATCAAAAATTTTTCTATAGAAAATTTTTCATCAAAAATTTTTCTATAGAAAATTTTTCATCAAAAATTTTTCTATAGAAAATTTTGTATCAAAAATTTTTCTATAGAAAATTTTTCATCAACAATTTTTCTATAGAAAATTTTTCATCAAAAATTTTTCTACAGACAATTTTTTATCAAAAATTTTTCTATAGAAAAATTTTTTAAGAGGTTGTGGGTTCGAATCCGGGCTCAGGTTCATATCATATTTTTTTTTATTTATTTATTTTTTATTTTTAGGAAAATTTATGATATGAACCTGAGCCCGGATTTGAACCCACAACCTCTTAACATAAATTCAACTAAAATTAATTTCTTTCAATCGAAAATTTTTTTATCAAAAATTTTTCTATAGAAAATTTTTTTTATCAAAAATTTTTCTGTAGAATTTTTTTTTTCAAAAAATTTTCCAATAAAAATTTGTTTACAAAAATTTTTTTAACAAAATTTTTCTATAGAAATTTTTTTTACCAAAAATTTTCAGTGGAAAATTTTTTATCTAAAGTTTTTCTATAGAAATTTTTTTTATCAAAAATGTTTCTATAGAAAATTTTTTGGATCGAAAATATGTTAAAAATCTAAAATTGATTTCTTTAACCCTGTTAACATCCAAATTCCAACTGAATGATTTTAATACTTATTTTTACGAGTTTTATTAATGATCGTGGTATTTACGAAAATTCAAAAAATTCATCGGCTGCTGGTGGTATGGGCTGCCTACTCCTGTTGATAACGAACGTCAACAGCAGTAATCTATCATTCAGCGTCGAAGCACTTCGAGGAGATGCTCTGTTGTTGTTTCAAAAAAACTGGAATGGTTTCAATCGTTACATTGTTTCCGAAAAATTAAAAGAGAGATGAACGTTTTTCGATCCTTGTTTTAAAGGTATATACCTCAATCGCAATACAAAAATGTTTCGAAAAATTAGAAATTTTTATAGGAAAATATTCAGTCCAAAATTTTTGCAGAAAAATTTTCATTAAAATATTTTTTTAGAAAACTTTCAGTACAAAATTTTTATAGAAAAATGTTCAGTACAAAATTTTTATTGAAAAATGTTTAGTACAAAATTTTTATAGAAAAATTTTCAGTACAAAATTTTTATAGAAAAAGTTTCAGTACAAAATTTTTATAGAAAAATTTTCAGTACAAAATTTTTATTGAAAAATTTTCAGTACAAAATTTTTATAGAAAAATTTTTATTATAAAATTTTTAAAGAAAATTTTCCATATGAAACTTTTATTTAAAAAGTTTTAGTATACAATTTTTACAGAAAGATTTTTAGTTTAATTTTTTATAGAAAAATTTTCAGAAAAAAAATTTTATCAAAAAATTTTCAGTGTTAAAATTTAATAAAAAAAAAATGTTATTAAAAAGTTTTACTGTAGTGTATTGCACTAAGATCCCAATTTATAACAATTATTTATTATTGTAATAAATAGTTTTTTGATAAAACCAAAAAATATTTTTAGCTTAAAATTTTTTGTAGAAACGTTTTCAGTGGAAGATTTTTTATAGAAAAATTTTGAGTTTTAATTTTTATAGAAAAATTTTCAGTACAAAATTGTTAAAGACAATTTTCAGTACGAAATATTAATAGAAAAATTTTCTTCAATACAAAATTTTTATAGAAAAATCTTCAATACAAAATTTTAATAGAAAAATTTTCAGTAAAAATTTTTTATAGAAAAATTTTCAGTACAAAATTTTTTTAGAAAAATTTTCAGTGTAAAAATTTTATAAAAAAAATTTTAATTTAAAATTCTTAGAGATAAACTTTCAGCATAAAATTTTTATAAAAAAATTTTCAGTATAAAATTTTTATAGAAAAATTTTCAGTATAAAATTTTTATAGAAAAATTTTCAGTATAAAATTTTTATAGAAAAATTTTCAGTATAAAATTTTTATAGAAAAATTTTCAGTATAAAATTTTTATAGAAAAATTTTCAGTATAAAATTTTTATAGAAAAATTTTCAGTATAAATTTTTTTAGAAAAATTTCCAGTATAAAATTTTTTTAAAAAACTTTCAGTACAAAATTTTTATAAAATTTTCAGAATTAAATTCTTAGAGGAAAATTTTCAATATAAAATTTTTACAGAAAAATTTGCAGTATACATTTTTTTAAAAAAACTTTCAGTAAAAAATTTTTATAAAAAAATTTGTTGGTATCAAATTTTTATAGACAAATTTGACGTATAAAATTTTTTTTTAGAAAAATTTTCAGTAAAAAATTTTAATTCATAAAAGCGATGTAATCTCGAAACATAAAAGTCAACCCCCGTATTAACACTGAAAAAAACAACAAATTCAAGTCAAAATATCTGTGTTATTAATGAATTTCGATTTGCATACTCCATGTTATTTAGCTGCCTTTTTGTACCCTATTTGGACAGATAATACATTCGATTTGTTAGAAGGTTTGTGACGTTATAGATAAAGACATTGTCGACGTTTATCTGTTTAGAAACTCAGTCTTATCCAAAGACATGCTTATAAGTCCAATTATTATATAGAATGTTTGTAAAGATTTCCAATATATCACTATATCTTTAGAATCTGTAATTTAAAATCCAATATTTTGATGCCAACAACAAATCAAAGCTCGATAAACATGTTTGATCTTTCCTTTCGGGAAGTACTGCGAGACATAGAAGCAGAGCTTCCTTGGCCAAGCAGTCAGTTTTTTTTTCAAATCCCTTTACGGTTATTTTTCTTTCTTTTTCATTCAGGTCCATATTCATCATCTTTTTCAGATAAATCAATGACCCACATTTTAAAATTTTTAGATTTATATGCCGAATTAGGAAAACTCAGTCTGTAAATTCTGTGTCAAATTAATTTATTTCCGCTTGAAGAAGTTAAGGCTTGAGGTTCTTTGCTCTCTCTCTTACCACGTAGAACAGAAAACTGATCTTGACTAGAAGAAAATGAAATTATAAGTACCTGGTTGACCGAGCCTTGCCCGGAGCTTTATGATAAGCATTTTGAGGCAAATTTTAAACTTTTTATATATTAAATTTTAGAAAGTACTAGCTGTTCTCAGCGCACTTTGCTGCACCACCAACTAGGATAAATTTAGAGGAATATCCAATTAATTTTGAATCATTTTATTCATTATGTCCAAACAACACATGAGCAAATGCATATTTTAAAATTCAATTCATTTTTAATCATTTTCAGTGGCGTCACCTATTGGAAATTGATCGTACAAACTTAGAAACCTTCGTCGGCTAATGCGCAACAATTTTAGTAAAAATCATGATATGATCAAATGCATAGTTCACTTTTTTCAAATTTCTCATACCGGCTAAAGATCATAGCATGATCAAATGAACAGATCACGATTTATTCATTTTCAGTGGCGCCACCTATCGGAAGTTAATCACACCAACTAAGAAACCGTAATCGGCTCATGCGCAGCAGCGTTGATAAAGATCATAGAATAATTAAATGCACAGTTTACGATTAAATTTATTTTGATTCATTTTTAGTAGCGTCACCTGTCGGAAATTAGTCATATCATATTAGAAATCTTTGTCGGCTTATGTGCAACAGCTTTGCTTAAAAGCATAATATTATCAAATGCATAATTTACTATAGATTTAGATATACCTATTACTTTAAAACGGAGCCGTCCAGCTCTACAGCACAATGTGCGAACTTTTACAAAAGAGCTTTTGAGCTTTCACACCGACACACTATAGGTGAGACGCAACTATGTTTGTCACGCTCACACTCACATAAAATTGTCTTTCCAAAGTCAGTGCTGATAGATTATAATTTTTCGCTTGATTATATGAAGAATGCCTGAATATATGAAGAAGCATTAAAATGTGGCAACACTGACAGTAAGAACTTTCAAAGCTGTTTACCACTAATGCAAATATTAATGTATGTGTTTTTAAAAAGATCTGCTTTAAAAGTTATAACGTTACCAATTTTTCACCTTTTTATTCCTTAGTTTCAAAAAACTTCCATATGCATATTTAATACTTCTTAGTACCAATTGAATTCTGTTCATTTTATCAAAATGCGGGTCACATATTGACCTATTCATATTACTTTATGTTATCATTTTATCCCTTTTTTACCCATTTTAGCGTCCGAATTAAAAAAAAAGTTCTAAATAAGTGTTCAATATTTGTTTCACGTTTATTGATTGCAGTGCAAAGTTTCTTTCTATATTCATTGGTCTTAAACAGAGAGTGGGTTAAAAATAGTACCAAAAAACTATTTTCACCCTTTTTCCCCCTATCGGGCATAGAAGAAAGTACCAAATACCTGTCCACTTATTTTTATAGCTGTTCACAATGTAATTTAAATTTTGTTTCTATACTTATTACTTTAGGAGATATAATGTTTTATTTTTTTCCCCTTTTGATCCGTTTTTACTCCTTAGCGGCAAAATTTCCAAAATTCCTTCTAACTTAATCTATAAAACAAAAAAGTACAAATAGTCCAAATTTTATCATAATCATTAGAACCGTTTTCGAGATAGCCATTCTATATACATATGTATTAGGGTGTCTTTTTTTTCACAGTTGCCTCTGATCAACTTGTAATAGTGAAATTATGTGGCCACATTATGTCAATCGGAAGTGTGCAAAATATTATTGATAAATTTTTAGGATACGAGTCCGCCCAACGGCCCGAAGTTTTTTGTATGGGGAAAAATGAGAGTGTTCACAGTTTTTGCTACATTTCGTCCATTTATGATTTATTTTGAAAAGAAAAGATCTTGGAATCAAAAAATGAACCAATGCAGCTTTCCTTGAAGTCATAAATATTAAAAATCCATAAAACAGTTTTAGAGTTATTGCGATTTCTTCCCTAAAATTCCTGAGGACACACCTAAATATGCATTGCCATAGACAATTATTTTGAATAAATAGTAGCAAAGTAAGACATGATTTTCCGTGTCAAGAGTTTAAAGTACTTTTCAAATTAAATTTTGTTAAAATATAAAAAAATTAACTTAGTTTTTTTTTTCATATTCGAAAATGGGTCAGGTAGGTCTCAAAACTGATTTCTTGGTTATTTTTTTTTTAAATTTTGTTAAGAAGTCCTGCATTCAATACACAAAATTGTATATTTGTAAAAAGGGCTTCCAGGTATATTGAAATGTTTCTATAGAGCACTTTTAATTCGTTTCAACTTCCCCTTTAAAATTTATTGCGCAAAAATTACTAAAAGAAAAAAATGTTGAATAGTGTCTCTTAGGTTTTGGAAAGAAATTTATTTGCGTGTGCTGTGAGATTGTTCCTTTGATGTTGTCACAATAATTATTAACGGTCAATGTATTAATTATGGTCCGTTGCCCAAGAACATTAATATTGGGTCTGTCTATAGCGTGTGTCATTTTTGTGACAGTTTAATATCCGATTTTTCAAAATTTGCCAACATCTAAATCTTTTAAAAATGTTTAATTTCCAAAAAATTTTGTCAGTCTGTTTAATAATTTTTGGTTTGAAAAAAGAAGATAAACACTTTGGGAAAGTGATATCTAAATTTGATTTCTTGAAAATGAATTGATTAATGAATTAAAGCAGGTTATTTTAATTGAGGTAAAAATAGACGTTATTGAACTGATGGCTTTATTTTGTTTAAAATTTCGTGCATGCGTGCGATAAAATATTTGGTTCAAAAACCTACCCCTTACAATTAGTCACCAGTTCGACGGACAACTCACTTTCTAATCAGTTGAGTAACTGATTACTAATCAGTTGTGTGCTAGATACACAACTAGTTTGAAAGCAACCACATAGTTGTATCAAACAAACATATAAAACATTAGCCATTGTATTAGTATGAAGCAGAGTGGCGCAGTGGAAGCGTGCTGGGCCCATAACCCAGAGGTCCGAGGATCGAAACCTTGCTCTGCTAGTTGGAATTTTTTTTTATAAATGTTTTATTTTAAAAAATATCGCATAAAAATAAGAAATTTTTGAAAAATTTTCTATAAAAATAGGAAATTTTTCAAAAATTTCCTATCAAAATAGGAAATTTTAAAAAAATTTCCTATACAAATTGGAAATTTTAAAATAAGAAATTTTTGAAAATTTTCCTATAAAAATAGGAAATTTTTGAAAAATTTCCTACAAAAATAGGAAATTTTTGAAAAATTTCCTATAAAAATAGGAAATTTTTGAAAAATTTCCAATAAAAATAGGAAATTTTTGAAAAATTTCCTATAAAAATAGGAAATTTTTGAAAAATTTCCTATAAAAATAGGAAATTTTTGAAAAATTTCCTATAAAAATAGGAAATTTTTGAAAAATTTCCTATAAAAATAGGAAATTTTTGAAAAATTTCCTATAAAAATAGGAAATTTTTGAAAAATTTCCTATAAAAATAGGAAATTTTTGAAAAATTTCCTATAAAAATAGGAAATTTTTGAAAAATTTCCTATAAAAATAGGAAATTTTTGAAAAATTTCCTATAAAAATAGGAAATTTTTGAAAAATTTCCTATAAAAATAGGAAATTTTTGAAAAATTTCCTATAAAAATAGGAAATTTTTGAAAAATTTCCTATAAAAATAGGAAATTTTTGAAAAATTTCCTATAAAAATAGGAAATTTTTGAAAAATTTCCTATAAAAATAGGAAATTTTTGAAAAATTTCCTATAAAAATAGGAAATTTTTGAAAAATTTCCTATAAAAATAGGAAATTTTTGAAAAATTTCCTATAAAAATAGGAAATTTTTGAAAAATTTCCTATAAAAATAGGAAATTTTTGAAAAATTTCCTATAAAAATAGGAAATTTTTGAAAAATTTCCTATAAAAATAGGAAATTTTTGAAAAATTTCCTATAAAAATAGGAAATTTTTGAAAAATTTCCTATAAAAATAGGAAATTTTTGAAAAATTTCCTATAAAAATAGGAAATTTTTGAAAAATTTCCTATAAAAATAGGAAATTTTTGAAAAATTTCCTATAAAAATAGGAAATTTTTGAAAAATTTCCTATAAAAATAGGAAATTTTTGAAAAATTTCCTATAAAAATAGGAAATTTTTGAAAAATTATAGGAAATTTTTGAAAAATTTCCTATAAAAATAGGAAGTTTTTGAAAAATTTCCTATAAAAATAGGAAGTTTTTGAAAAATTTCCTATAAAAATAGGAAATTTTTGAAAAATTTCCTATAAAACTAGGAAATTTTTGAAAAATTTCCTATAAAAATAGGAAATTTTTGAAAAATTTCCTATAAAAATAGGAAATTTTTGAAAAATTTCCTATAAAAATAGGAAATTTTTGAAAAATTTCCTATAAAAATAGGAAATTTTTGAAAAATTTCCTATAAAAATAGGAAATTTTTGAAAAATTTCCTATAAAAATAGGAAATTTTTGAAAAATTTCCTATAAAAATAGGAAATTTTTGAAAAATTTCCTATAAAAATAGGAAATTTTTGAAAAATTTCCTATAAAAATAGGAAATTTTTGAAAAATTTCCTATAAAAATAGGAAATTTTTGAAAAATTTCCTATAAAAATAGGAAATTTTTGAAAAATTTCCTATAAAAATAGGAAATTTTTGAAAAATTTCCTATAAAAATAGGAAATTTTTGAAAAATTTCCTATAAAAATAGGAAATTTTTGAAAAATTTCCTATAAAAATAGGAAATTTTTGAAAAATTTCCTATAAAATTAGGAAATTTTTGAAAAATTTCTTATAAAAATAGGAAATTTTTGAAAAATTTCTTATAAAAATAGGAAATTTTTGAAAAATTTCTTATAAAAATAGGAAATTTTTGAAAAATTTCCTATAAAAATAGGAAATTTTTGAAAAATTTCCTATAAAAATAGGAAATTTTTGAAAAATTTCCTATAAAAATAGGAAATTTTTGAAAAATTTCCTATAAAAATAGGAAATTTTTGAAAAATTTCCTATAAAAATAGGAAATTTTTGAAAAATTTCCTATAAAAATAGGAAATTTTTGAAAAATTTCCTATAAAAATAGGAAATTTTTGAAAAATTTCCTATAAAAAGAGGAAATTTTTGAAAAATTTCCTATAAAAATAGGAAATTTTTGAAAAATTTCCTATAAAAATAGGAAATTTTTGAAAAATTTCCTATAAAAATAGGAAATTTTTGAAAAATTTCCTATAAAAATAGGAAATTTTTGAAAAATTTCCTATAAAAATAGGAAATTTTTGAAAAATTTCCTATAAAAATAGGAAATTTTTGAAAAATTTCCTATAAAAATAGGAAATTTTTGAAAAATTTCCTATAAAAATAGGAAATTTTTGAAAAATTTCCTATAAAAATAGGAAATTTTTGAAAAATTTCCTATAAAAATAGGAAATTTTTGAAAAATTTCCTATAAAAATAGGAAATTTTTGAAAAATTTCCTATAAAAATAGGAAATTTTTGAAAAATTTCCTATAAAAATAGGAAATTTTTGAAAAATTTTCTATAAAAATAGGAAATTTTTGAAAAATTTCCTATAAAAATAGGAAATTTTTGAAAAATTTCCTATAAAAAAAGGAAATTTTTGAAAAATTTCCTATAAAAAAAGGAAATTTTTGAAAAATTTCCTATAAAAATAGGAAATTTTTGAAAAATTTCTATAAAAATAGGAAATTTTTGAAAAATTTCCTATAAAAATAGGAAATTTTTGAAAAATTTCCTATAAAAATAGGAAATTTTTGAAAAATTTCCTATAAAAATAGGAAATTTTTGAAAAATTTCCTATAAAAATAGGAAATTTTTGAAAAATTTCCTATAAAAATAGGAAATTTTTGAAAAATTTCCTATAAAAATAGGAAATTTTTGAAAAATTTCCTATAAAAATAGGAAATTTTTAAAAAATTTACTATAAAAATTTACTATAAAAATAGGAAATTTTTGAAAAATGTACTATTAAAAATTTCAAAAATAACAACCGTTTAAAATTGAATTCAACTAAAATCCTTTTAGATAATGTCAGCAAAAGCTTATTGTTTAAATCTTTCTTAAGACCTGGGAAACAATTAAACAAATATTATGTCAAATGTGCAAAGAAACATTTTGTCTGACATTTAAATTTATGTCTTAAGAAGACAAGCCAACCTATAATATCCTCATCATTCTATAACATATAACTACCTTATTTCTGCCCTCTTCCAAACGATTTTTTTACCAAAACCGACAGCAACAGCAGCAGCAGTGAAACGGTAACAAATGTCTGACCGCTGTCTACCCTAATCATCCTGGATCAGCTTCGGAAGCAAAAAAAAAAGTACACAAAAGAAAAGAAAAAAATTAACAAGAAAAACAAAATTTGCTAAAATAAATTATGTTTAAGAAAATTTTCTTTCTTTTTCGAAAATTTTTTTCTTTTCAAGGTTTGTCGAGAAAAACATTTAATATACTACCGGTGATTTGTTTTATGTTTGTACCTCCTTTTGAATATACTTTGTATCTTAACCTAATTCACTTTTATTATTTATTTATTCCATTCAGATTTTCTTCTTGTTTAGAATCTCTTAGAGATTTATTTTACCGTGAAAGGTCTTTTGTCCTGGGTTGGGGTAAGGTTTAAAGGTCAAAGCATTTTTACTGACATAGCAGACGGTTTGACAAAATTCTATTAGAAAAAATCAGTATTATAACAAATTTTTTAAAAAACTGTCAAAATTTTGATAATTTTAAACTTGTATTCGTATTAGTTTGTAAAATTTACTACATTAATATGTAATGTAGTAAATTTTAATCCGTAATAAACAGTTTTTTGATAAAAACAAGCAAATATTGGCTGCGAAAATCTTCCATCAACGAGTTTAAATGATAAGAGTTTGACTATCAAATTCAGGCGTAGGCAGCCCATAACCACCAGGAGCCGAAGACTTTTTGTAATTTTCACAAATATCACGATCATTAACTTAACTTGTAAAAATGACTATAAAAAGCATTTTGTTCGGATTTAGATTTTAGTAAAGTCGGTTGGTGCCGTTTTGTTAAAGAAAATACAAAATCAAAATATAGAAATTGTTCAAATACTAGTTGAACAATTTTTGATAAAATAATTGTCTATGGAAAAATTTCTACAGAAACATTTTTGATAAAAAAATTTTCTACAGAAACATTTTTGATAAAAAAATTTTCTATAGAAAAATATTTGATAAAAAAATTTTCTATAGAAAAATTTTTGATAAAAAAAATTTTCTATAGAAAAATTTTTGATAAAAAAATTTTCTATAAAAAAAATTTTTATAAAAAAATTTTCTGTAGAAAAATTTTTGATAAAAAAATTTTCTATAGAACAATTTTTGATAAAAAATTTTCTATAGAAAAATTTTTGATAAAAAAAATTTCTATAGAAAAACTTTTGATAAAAAAAGTTTCTATAGAAAAATTTTTGATAAAAAAAAAATTTTTATAGAAAAATTTTTGATAAAAAAAAAATTTTTATAGAAAAAATTTTCTATAGAAATATTTTGGATAAAAAAAATTTCTATAGAAAAATTTTTTATAAAAAAGAAAAATTTTTCATAAAAAAAGAAAAATTTTTTATAAAAAAAATTTCTATGAAAAAATGTTGTTAACAAAATTTGGTATACAAAAATTTTTGAGAAAAAAATTTTTTATAAAAAAATTTTAAATAAAAGAATTTATAGAAAATCAAAAAAAAAATTATAGAAAATTTTTGATAAAAAAATTTTCTATAAAAAATTTTTCTATACAAAATTTTGTTATCAAAATTTTTTCATAGAAAATTTTTTTATTAAAAATTTTTCTACAGATTTTTTTTTTTTAATTTCTAGTTGAACAATTTTTGATAAAATAATTGTCTATGGAAAAATTTCTACAGAAACATTTTTGATAAAAAAATTTTCTACAGAAACATTTTTGATAAAAAAATTTTCTATAGAAAAATATTTGATAAAAAAATTTTCTATAGAAAAATTTTTGATAAAAAAAATTTTCTATAGAAAAATTTTTGATAAAAAAATTTTCTATAAAAAAATTTTCTGTAGAAAAATTTTTGATAAAAAAATTTTCTATAGAACAATTTTTGAAAAAAAATTTTCTATAGAAAAATTTTTGATAAAAAAAATTTCTATAGAAAAACTTTTGATAAAAAAAGTTTCTATAGAAAAATTTTTGATAAAAAATTTTCTATAGAAAACCTTGGATAAAAAAATTTCCTATAGAAAAATTTTTGATCAAACAATTTTCTGTAGAAAAATTGGTGATAAACAAATTTTCTGTAGAAAATTTTTTGATAAGATAATTTTCTATAAAAAAATTTTCGATAGAAAAATTTTTGATAAAAAAAATTTTAGAGAAAAATTTTTGATAAAAAATTTTCTATAGACAGATTTTTGATAAAAAATTTTCTATAGAAAAATTTTTGAGAAAAAAATTTTCTATGGAAATATTTTAATAAAAAAAATTTCTATAGAAAAATTTTTGATAAAAAAATTTTCTATAGGAAAATTTTTGATGAAAAAATTTTCTATGGAAAAATTGTAGATAAACAAATTTTCTATAGAAAAATTGTTGATACAAAAATTTCAGTTGAAACATTTTTGATAAATAAAAATTTCTATAGAAAAATAAAAAAAAAATTTATGAAAAAATTTTTGACAAAAAACTTTTTGGTAAAAAAATTTGCTATGGAAAAATTTTTGATAAAAAAATTTTCTAAGTTCAAAGTTTCCACGAAAAAATTTTCTATATAAAAAAATTTTCTATAGAAAGATTTGTGATAAAAAAATTTTCTATATAAAAATTTTTAATAAAAAAATTTTCTGTTGAAAAATTGGTAATAAAAAGAATACAAAAATTTTTGATAGAAAAATTTATTAAAAAAAATTTTTGATAAAAAATTTATTAAAAAAAATTTTTGATAAAAAATTTATTAAAAAAAATTTTTGATAAAAAACATTTGAAACATTTTGATAAAAATAATTTCTATAAAAAACTGTTGATAAAAAAATTTTCTATAGAAAAATTGGTGGTAAAATTTTTCTATTGAAAAATTTTTCATAAAAAAATGTTCTATTTAAAAATTTTGACAACAAAACTTTCTATAGCAAAATTTTTGACTAACAAATTTTTGATCAAAAAATATTCTATAGAAAAATTTTTGATAAAAAAATTTTTATTATTTGGGAATAATTATTCCTGATTTTTCAATTAAAAAAAATTTTCTATAGATACATTTTTTATAAAAAAAATTTTTGAAGAAAAATTTTTGACTAAAAGATTTTCTGTAGAAAAATTTTTGACAAAAAAATTTCTATAGAAAAATTTTTGTTAAAAAAATTTTCTATAGAAAACTATTTATTACAATAATAAATAATTGTAATGAATTGGGATCTTAGTGCAATAAATTGTAGATAAACAAATTTTTTATAGAAAAATTGTTGATAAAAAAAATTTTCTGAAGAAAAATAAAAAAAAATTTTATGCAAAAATTTTTGACAAAAAATTTTTTGGTAAACAAATTTTCTATAGAAAAATTTTTGATAAAAAAACTTTCTAAGTTCAAAGTTTTTATAAAAAAAATTTCCATATTAAAAGATTTTCTATAGAGACTTTTTTGTTAAAAAAATTTTCCTGTAGAAAAATAAAAAAAAATTTTATGGAAAAATTTTTGACAAACAATTTTTTCATAAACAAATTTTCTATAGAAAAATTTTTGATAAAAAACTTTCTAAGTTTTTATAAAAAAAATTTCCATATTAAAAGATTTTCTATAGAAAAATTTTTGATAAAAAAATTTTCCAAAATTTGCCGACTATTTTGTTATTTTTTGATAAAAAGAATTTTCTATATAAAAATTTTTAATAAAAAAAATTTTGTATAGAAAAATTGTTGATAAAAAAAAATTTAATAAAAAAATTTTTGATAAAAAAATTTTCTATAGAAAAATAAAAAAATTTTCGATAGAAAAATTTATGACAAACAATTTTTTGACAAACAAATTTTCTATAGAAAAATTTTCAAAGTTTGAAGTTTCTAATTGTGACTTTTGGATCGAAAACCCCGAGGTGCCCTACTTTGAGGGCATATTGCTTCCCTCCTGAAAAGTCTATAGACTTTAAATTCTCAACTTGGGCTTGAATAATCCTCCTCAATAGCCATGCGAAATTTCATGCTTGACGTTTAAAAGTTTTCGAATTATATCCCTACATTTTTCTTCGACCCACTGTGGGCTGTGTCATAAATGTTTAAATTTGTATAAAGCTTTATTCTATCTATGTTAATTTCTGGAGCAGATCTTTAAAGCTTTATTCGTTGAGCATTGAATAAAATTTGTTTTGTATATATTTTAATAGATCTTTTAAGCTTTTAAGAGCTTCTAAGCAACAAAGATTTATCTTACCCCATTTCTTTATGAATTAATTTTGTGAAATAATTTTCATGTTGCCAATTACAAGTTTTGACACCACCAAACAAACAACATAATGCAGACATAATAATAAATACTTACAACTACTTACAAAACCCCAGCATACGCAGACACACCCATACCCCTCGCCTATTAAATGGACGTAAAGACGCATTGAGTGAAATACCGCCTTCAAATAAATTCAAAAGATGTCTAATGCGTCTAATGTCAATGGGTGGCAATTGAGTATTCAGGGGATAAATTTATGTTGCCTGTTGTTGATGCTAACAAATAATGACATGGCAATTTGCAGATTTCACAGAAATCTTTAGCAATTTCTCTCGCCAACAGACACAGCCATAGAGGAAACATACCAGTGTTGCCACTTTAGGTGTAATTACACATATCATGTGTAATTTTTATTTTCATGTGTAGACGATGTGTAACTGGCTGCATGTGTAACTCATGTGTAATTTAAATTTTTATCGTTTTAAAAAGTAAATGTTTATACGTCCATTTCAAAATCGAAATAATTAATATAATGCAAACTTTTGAATGTAACTACATTCAGAAAAATGGATGTCTTAAAATCCCAATACTTATTGAAAAAAAGGTATATTTCAAGATAGCCGAGAGTTTATGTCGAGGCAATTCGTCAAATTAAAAAAACATTTAATTTTAATGACGACGTTTATACAATTGTGGATATTGTGATCCCAAAATTGCAACTGCACTCTTAGATTTTGAAATTTTGGGCCTCACAGCAATTTGAAGCCAGAAGATTATTGGATAAAGGTTTCCGATTTAAAAAATACCTTTGAAGACAGATTTTTTCATACTTTGCAAAAAGTCATTAACTATATTTTTATTTCGCCGTATTTGAACGCTGCTGTCTGGGAACTACTTAAACACTTAACACTGAGCTATCATGTGCGGTGAGTTCTCCTATAAGAACTATAAAGAGCTAGAAAAAACAGCTAAATTTAGAACAAAAATGGGCTCCATATGTTAGAAGAGGACTTCCTAAACTTTGATGAAAATTTTTCAAAACTTGGGCTACGAAGTTGGAGAATATGCGCATAAGATCGAAACGCATAGAATTTTGAAATTTGCTCGGCCTTAATAGGTTGTAAATATAGGCCAAGTAATTTTTATTTTGCCAAAAAAAAATCATGTGTAATTCCTAATTTCATGTGTAATTTTGATATGATCCATGTGTAATTTACCATTTGGTTGGTGGCAACACTGAAACATACGCACAACGAAAAAAGTTAAACAGAGGAGGTTTGAGTTTGAGGAGGTGAAATTGTTTTGTAGAGGAATTGAATGGCCCTGGTGGAAGGATGAAACTAAGCAAGAACTTAAAAAGGTTTCCTGTCGTGTCAGCAAAGTTAAACTCTAATTCTCTTGTTGCTGTTATTTGTGGTATTAAGATTGTTAAATCAGTCGTCAGAGTCAAACAAGTAGAAAAAAGGGACGACTGCACAGGGCAAGTTGGATAGAAAAAAAAAAAAAAAACAGACCTATCACTGTCAAGGTGGTGCCTCCCTGCTGTTGCCCATGTCAGTTAAATCAAACAAAATATATTTGTTGGCTTGTTTAGCTTAAGGAGTAAGAGAAAAAGATTCGTAAAGAATATTTAAGTATTTTATTTGATACCAAATAAAGCGGCATGATTGTTTTTAGAACTCCTGCTGTCTTAAAAAAATCAAAATCTTTTTTTTTTCTTTTCCAGCTTTCCAATTTCAAAGCAAACATTTAATTTCTGTTAAGGGTTTTTTTTGTTTTCTTCTCAAAATCTTACTCTTTCACATACCCGTAGACAAGGTATGACGATGATTTTGATGATGACTTTACCAGGTTTTACTTTGTACCCATTGTGCGTGTTGCAGAAACCTATAATTTATCATATTAATTCATTTTTACTACGTTGTTAATAACAAATTCATTGGCTTCATATCTACTTAAATTCATATATTTTACCACTCAGGGTTTTTGGAACTCATAACAGGCCATTCTTCTATTGCAGCTCAAGAAAGAATGAAGGCAAAAACAATAAACTATAACTTCTAAATAAATAATATATTACTGCAAAATGGTATTTATCTAGTTTCAAGCTGTGACTTAAACAGGATCGTAGGCTAGAAGATGTGATAGTTATATGAGTTTAAACCTTAGCCGAAGACATTTGAAATGTTAAGTTAAAGAAAACACCCGCTGTAAAGTGAGATTTATTTAATTTTTTCTTCTCGTTCCCAATTGTGTCCAAGTGTCATACTGAGAATTTCTTAAAATGTATATTTTTTTATTCAGTAAAACCCAAGGGAATGATTAAGTATTAATAGAGTACACTTCAATGATCATACAATAGACGAATGATGAAAGCTTAGCTGAAGGCAAAGTATCTGTGAAAATTTTCACATATGTATGTATGGACAGAGAACACTCATTGATGAAGTTGCAATAAATTTGCTTGTCTTGAGATTTGATTTTAAATCTTTTGAGTGACATTTATAGTTTGGTTAATATTCCTGGGAAATATTAAGTTTTGTTGTGTTGGGTAAATGTTAGGTTACGGTAGTGTGGATGTAATTAGACCAGACCTGTCCAAACCCAGTCAGCATTTTTGTTATTTTTTTTTATAATATTTGACTCATTTTCGATTCGAAAAAGACTATGAATTCGGGAGAAAATGGTACCCTAGCCGCGACTCCCTTCAAGAATCTTTTATGAGCTCCTTTCTGAACTATTTATGAGTCTTTTACGAGCCATTTTTGACTTAATTTTGATTCTTTTTCAGTTAATATGTTGAGTTTATAAGAATTGACCCAGTCAGCATTTTTGTTATTTTCTGATTATATTTGACTCTTTTTCGATTGCCGCGGGCGGTTAAAACAATCGAATATGCCATCATTTTCGATTCGAAAAAGACTGTGCTTTCAGGAGAAAATTGTACCCTAGCGACGACACTTTTGAAAGAATCTATTATGAACACCTTTCTGAAACGCTTATGAGTCTTTTACAAGCCATTTTCGAGTCATTTTTGTTTTTTTTTTTAGTTGATTTTAAAAAAAGTAACATTACCGCCTTTACAATTGTACATATGTAGAGTATATACGAATTGAGTTACCTTAGTGAAAGAGAGAGAGTAGAGTGTTGAAATGTGGTGAAAAGTCTATATTTAGAAAACTGAAGAAGTTGTGCTATTTCTTGTTATTTTATTTATCTTCATCGACGGCCGCGACCTGGGATCGAACTCAGGCTAAAAACAAGTCAGAAAGTGCTATAGTCGGTCAAGCCCGACCATACGATACCCTTCACCACTAAGGGAAATGCGTTCTTTTTCCTGTATAAAGACAAATATTTGTTAAATTTTGCCATCATATACACATTTTCTCAAAACTTAAATATTTAAGCTGTTTCCGTCATTTGGACTTATATGAGAGCTAGGATCAAATGTGGACCAATTATCTCGAAATTTGGCAAATTGATTACAGTTTTTACAAAAATTATGTATGCAAGAAATCAAAAATTTAAAATTCTCATTATTATCAGATTTACGAGCGTTTTAGTGATTTTTGTGTCATTTAGTTCGTTTTTAAAGAAAAGTTTGTATGGGAGCTATGGTCAAATGTGGACCGATTACAACGAAATTTGGTACAGTGCTTTAGGTTTACATCAGCAGTATTTGTTGTAAATTTCATGGGAGGTACCATAAATAATGGACCGATTTCGACGAATTTCAATAGCCATGGTCTTACTGTCAAAAAAATGATCTTTGCCAAAGTTCATCAAATTATCTTTAGAATTGCGAACGGCTCCGAATTAGACTATCATAGACTAAAAAGTTCATTGTGACATACAGAATCAAGCAAAAACGTACGCAGTCTCCTTCCTCAAAAAGCTCTTAAGTCTACCAACATCTACAAATATTAGCCAGATCTCTAAGGTAAACTCTGTAGAATAGGGCATGACAAGGCCAAAGAAAATATTTTATAAAATCCTTCTCATTCTCAACAGCTTTTACAAAAGGCACTTACCATCACTTACACCAAAGACTCTATAATATAAAGTTGTTTCATATACTGATTTTTCGAATGGTCTTTTTAAAAAGTCCCGCTTTTATTCTAATTCGGAAATAACTAATAGAGACGATTATCCAATGAGAAAAAGTTAAGGCACACACACATGCTTTTGAATTGTATGTTTGTTTCTGCGTTTATGTGTTTTTCGTTGTTCTTTATTCACTTTAATTTCACATTTGACAGAATAAAATGTATTTAGTCCAATACATTTTTCTTAAAAATCTCACAAGTTAAACTTTCCAGATCGCTTTAAGTCCGACATTCTCTTAGTTAGCCAGATCGATCGCTTAGGTCTGCAAATTAACATGACCTAAGAGCTAATCCGCCTCTGTACGACAGTACATGACAAGTGCACAAAAAATGCACCTTGATAACTTTCAGTCTCCTTAGTTAAACCAACCAGATCGTTTAGAAAGTTCTTAAGACTGCCAATATCTATATTAGGCAGATCGCTTGGGGCACCAAATAAATAAGAGCCAATAGCTAATCTTATTTTATACAATAAGGCAACACAAGTAAAAGTTAGATATTTAATGAACTCCTTCTTATGCCCAAAAGCTTTTTCAAAAGTCACTCAGATTTAGTTAGACTATGAAGTCTACTTACTTACTTACTTAAATGGCCTGTAATTACAACCTGTTTAGGTCAAAGGCCGAGCATATTTTAGAATTCCAAGCACCTCTATCTTGTGCACATATTCTCCAATTTCGTATACCAAGTTTCAAAAGATTTTCTTCTACTTGGTCTTTCCATCGAAGTTTTGGACGCCCTCTTCTACGCGTTCCCTCTGGATTATTATCGAAGACTTTTCTTGCCGGAGTATTTTCATCCATTCGCACAACATGTCCTAGCCAACGCAGACGCTGTTGCTTAATGCGTTTTACTATGTCTATGTCAGCGTATAACTCATACAGCTCATGGCTCATTCGATGTCTATACTCATTGTTGACGCAGACTGGTCCAAAGATTCTTCGTAGAATTTTCCTCTCAAATACTCCAAGGATAGCTTCATCTGTCTGTGCAAGTGCCCATGAGTCAGCACCATACAATAACACGGAGGAGAGGACTTTATTTCTTAGCTGTTTGCTTAGTCCAAAATAGCATCGATTGGCAAGTATGATTCTACGTTTGATTTCGAAGCTTATATCGTTGTTGATGTTCACAGCGGTACCAAGGTATACAAATTCTTTTACAACCTCGAAGCTATAGTTCTCAACGGACACATGTGATCCGATTCTAGTGGTCTGTCTGCCTGTAGAAACCATCAGTTTTGTTTTTGATTCATTTACAGCTAGACCCATTTTGTTTGATTCCTTCTCGATATTGGAAAAGGCGGCAGTTACCTCGCGTAGAGTGCGTCCTATAATATCAATTTCATCGGCAAACGCGAGTAGCATATGTTTTCTATTGAAAATTATTCCTGTTGTATTAACCGCTGCATCTCGCAAGATTTTCTCTAACACAATATTGAAGAGGTCACAAGATAAACTGTCACCTTGCCTGAATCCCCGTTTAGTTATGAAGGACTCTGATAGGTTCTTATCTATCTTAACAGATGATGTTGTATTAGTTAGTGTCATCCTGCATAACTTTATTAGCTTCGTAGGGATGCCGAACTCAGACATTGCTTCAAACACCTTCTTCAGTATCGGGCTGTCAAAAGCAGCTTTGTAGTCAACAAAGAGATGATCGATTTGTTTCTCCTGGGTCTTCTATAGGATTTGACGTAGAGTAAAGATCTGGTCAGTGGTTGATTTACCTGGTCTAAAGCCACATTGGTATGTCCCAATTATTTCGTTTACTTTGGGCTTTGGTCTTTCACACAGTAAAAAGCTCTGCTAGCAAACCATCGGCACCAGCAGCTTTTTTATTTTTTAATCGCGCTATTGCAGTCCTAACCTCGTTCAGGTTGGGTGGTGAACATATAACGCCGTCATCGTTGATTTGTTCAGGCGTGTCATCTTGGTCGCTTTCATTTGCAACCAACAACTTGCAAAAGTGCTCCTTCCACAGTTTCAATACGCTTTCTGTATCTGTGACCAGATTTCCTTGGTCGTCCTTACAGGAAAGGATACAGTTGCTATAACCATCCGTCTGATGCTTAATTTTTTGGTAAAATTTACGGATTTCATTTTGTGTCCTATACAACTCAATCTCCTCAAACACACGTCTCTCCATCTTTCTTTTTTTTGCGGAATAGTCGTTTTTCTTCCCTCTTTTTCTCTCGATATCTTTCTAAACATCCACGAGTAGCTGCTGACTGCAGAGTTGCCCTGTAGGCCGCATTTTTCTCAGCAGTGGCATGAGGGCTTTGGTACCCTATTGCCGATTTTGCAGCAGACTTCATAGAGTTGGCAATATGTTGCCATAGCGTGTAGATATCGTTTGAGTCAGAGTTATTCTCTCTTAGCAATTGAGTTGTCCGTTTGGTGTAATCAGTAGCAATTTGCTAAAATTTTAATTTCTTCACGTCATACTTCTTTTGCGCTTCTGCCTGTACACTCCTCGACACACTTAGACGTGTTCTCACCTTGGCTACAACAAGGTAGTGATCGGAGTCTATGTTAGCTCCTCGCATGGAACGCACATCTAACACACTTGATGAGTGTCTTCCATCAACTAAAATATGGTCTATTTGATTTTTCGTTAGTTGATCAGGAGACACCCATGTAGCCTTGTGTATATTAAGGAGTGGAAATCTGGTGCTGCTCACGACCATATTGCGAGCAGCCGCAAAGGAGATTAATCTCATACTGTAAAAACGGGTTAGAGGGTGATGGCAATAGGGTTCCGAAATAAATAAGAAAACATATAATTTTTAAAACGTTATAAAAGTATTTATATGTTTATTGAACCTTTAATTTAAGTTATGTATTTTTTTTTTTATATATATTTAAAGGATTTTAGGTTAAGGTTAGATTGAGCAATTTCAGTGCAATAATTAGGGTTTTAAATTTAGGTTAGTTTAGCACAATTTAATATTTTAATTTATTTATTAAACAAATTAGGATAATTTTAGGGTTTTAATTTATTTTACAATTTATTTAGGCAATTAGGTTTAGGGTTTTAACTGTTAGTTTATTTTCATTTAGCCAATTATTAACACTTAAGTATTAATTTAAATAGCAAAATTTAGATTTAATTTAGTTTTATTTATATCACTTGGATATTTTTATATTTTAGAGAATTTTAGTAAACAGATTTTAAGAATTTTTAACACTTAACTTTTAATTTAAGTTTTAAATTTAGATATAAATTTTTAGGATAGAATTTTATTTTTAGGGTTTAAGTATTTTAACAATTCAACTTCGGGTTATAAATTCTTCGGATTTACCAATCGGGTTTAGGTTCTCAAATCGACTGAGCCCTTTTCTAGTTCTCCTTTCTTCATTTGCCACTGCGTTCGCAACTGAAGTTAGTTGCAGTTCTTTTGCAAACTGTCATACACCAGTGTTGGGTGGGTGACAGTTCACTTTTGTTCACCGTGTGAACATGCTCCCCGCCGGTGACAAACCTATAAGACAAAGAATGGACTTTAGTATAAATCCTGATGGAAAGTGTATAAATGTAAAGGAAATCTATTTTAAGTAAATACTTAGGTTTTCCTTTAAGGGTTAACAGGAGTAGGAGCCCATTATGAGCCATCCCAGGGTCGAATCTTGGGCGATCAAGCTTCCACCGTCAATGCGAATGATATTTGATTTAAGTATGGTGCTGTAAATGTCGCCACCAAGTTCCATTTCAAAAATTTCATTGGAATAAAATTGAGGATCCGCTAGGGCAAGGTTGTCAAATTTATCCTTTATTGAAGCATTGAATGGTCGTGGGTATGGACGTCTAGGCAACTCGTTTGATACCATCATATATAGCTCATACTTTTTTAAGGATGTCATATTTGGCGTTAGTGTGAGCTTGATATATGGCACATTATCAACTTCAAACGTCTTCAATTTGTAGTCTTCCACAAATGTTTTGGAAATCCGAGACGTTGAGGTGCTCGGGTTAATAATAGCCCTGACTGTTACAGCGCCCTCATCAGTCATCGTATGAACTTCTGCTGTTGGGACGAAGACTCGGTTCATGGTGGACGGGGGATTTACCGTCCTATTCAAGGATGTTGATGTTGCCGAAGTTGAGGGTGACGTTTTTGCTGCTGGCCTAGTAGGGTTCTTGCTCTTCTGGGGTTGTTTTGTCCTTTGGAAGTCCTGAAGGATCTTCTTGTGAGCATGCAGAACAGTGTGATGCTTCTCCCGACATACACGACAGCGAGATTCGTTCTTGCACTCGTCCAAGAGATGATTGCGCGCCAGACAATTAGAGCAATAATGATGCCTCTCCACAGCTTTATATTTTTGCTGAAGATTGTAGTTGGCAAACTTTTTGCAAACTATAATGCTGTGGTTTGCTCTACAAATTCCACAGCCGTGGTAAACTTTTTTTTGTTGGGCGTTAGTAGAACGTGATCCCCTTGGTCTTCTGTTAGAAGTTGATGCCTGAGTGTTGTTTCGGGTTTGTTGAATTTTTCTGTTGGGTGCCATTGTCTAAATGAAATGAAATGAATTATGAAATTTTGAAATGAGAAATGGGTAAGTGTGTTAGGGTGAACTATGAGTGTTAAATGGGTTAGTATAAGTGGTATAATGAAGTAAGTATTAATATAAGTGTGATTAGTGTAAAGTTATGATTGAGTGTAACTAGTAGTGTTAGACTAACTAGAGGGTAAAACGACAACTTTAGCTATTGGTCGAGTTAGATTGCCAGTTGCAGTCCGCAATTCAACAACTCTGACTCGTCCGTCAGAACCTGGAACGGTTTTCACAACGCGAGCTAGCGACCATTCATTGGGTGGCAAGTTGTCTTGAGTAATAACTACTAAATCATCTACTTGAACTTCTCTTTGAGGGTATTTCCACTTATATCTTTTGTGTAACTCTTTTAGGTATTCATCTTTCCATCTTCGGCAGAAGTTATGGTGCTGAATCCTGAGTTTCTGCCATCTATTAGCTAGGGTAACGTTTCCATCGCTAAAATCGGGTTCGGCAGGTGCAAGCAAAGGCGAACCAATCAAAAAATGACCTGGGGTGAGTGGGTTCAGATCTTGTGAGTTTTCACTTGATGGGCTAAGAGGCCTCGAGTTTAGACATCCTTCAATTCGGGTTAGTAGGGTGGTGAATTCTTCGAAAGTATGCTTCGTTGTGGTTGACTTCTTCAAGTGGCTTTTAAAGCTCTTGACGCCAGCTTCCCACAAGCCTCCCATGTGTGGAGCTCCGGGTGGTATGAAATGCCACACCAAGTTTTGAAAACTACTTGCCGCGATCACTGAATTCTTGAGCTGTTTTATGAACTCAATCCGCTCTTTCTTCAGCAGTTGACTCGCTCCAACGAAGTTCGTCCCGTTATCAGAGTATATCGCGGCAGGACATCCCCGCCTCGAAAAAAATCGTGCGAAAGCTGCCATGAATGCTTGGGTAGAAAGATCTGATGTTGGTTCTAAGTGTATAGCCTTTGTTGAAAAACATACGAATACGCATACGTAGCCTTTGGTGATTTTACACGATCTGGCAGCGTAAGCTTTGATTTCAAATGGTCCTGCGAAATCAACACCAGTGTTGCAAAAGGGTCTTGACAAATGCGTCCGTTCTGGAGGTAAAGCAGCCATTAGTTGGGTAGCTTGGCGATGCTTATATCGTGTGCATAGGGTACATTGATCCACAGTAAAGCGTATCAAATTCTTGAGCTTTGGAATCCAATAGCCCGAACGAATAACTCGTAACATTGCTTGATTCCCTCCATGTAAAGTGATCAAATGAACGTGATTTGTCAGCAATCTTGCAAAGCAACTTTTATAGGGTAAAATTATTGGGTGTCTTTCGTCATATGATAAACAACTAGATTTAGCTAGTCGACCATTTGCACGTATGATGTTGTTTGAATCCAAAAATGGTGTGAGGGTAATAAGAGTACTTTTTCTGGGTATTTGAACTTTACTCTTTAAACAATTATGCTCTTCAGGGTAGTACAGAGTCTGACATATTGTGATGAGTTTATTCTTTGTTGATGTGATCTCTGCTGATT
This sequence comes from Stomorhina lunata, assembly GCA_933228675.1. Lineage (NCBI taxonomy): Eukaryota > Metazoa > Arthropoda > Insecta > Diptera > Rhiniidae > Stomorhina > Stomorhina lunata. Next base: position 24,854,952 of record OW121741.1, read on the forward strand.
CTAGCTGGATACTTGGGTGTGTTAGCAGAGCTTGCAGTCTGCTTTTAGGGTCTGGGTTCCGAACTAGATTGACATCAATGTGTTGGTGTTTGTTAAGCTTCCTTCGGGTACGGGTAATGCGATCACAAAAGCGATAAACATATGAAAAGACTCGTAGAGCTCTTGACCATTTGGAAAAATCTTGGAGAATGTCTATTTCTATTGTTACTGTGTTTGCGTAACTTTGAATAGTTCCAGCTTGAGTTACATAGGGTAGGGTAGTAGATGGCCATTTGGATGCAGATTCCACTAACCATGAGGGTCCATTCCACCAGAGGCTGTTATCGATCAGCTCCGCAGCGGTGCATCCACGACTGGCAAGATCAGCTGGATTGTCGTGTGATACGACGTGGTTCCAGTTCTCCACTCCAACAGTGTCCGAAATTGACGCCACACGATTTGCCACAAATGTTTCCCAAGATTTCGGGTGTTTGTTTAGCCAGGCTAAAACGATGGTGGAATCTGTCCAAAAGTGTAGTTGATATGAGGGTAGCTTCAACTGGGTTAAAACGTTGTGTGTCAAGTTTGACAACAACAATGCACCACAAAGTTCTAACTTAGGTATAGATAAAACTTTGATTGGTGCTACTCTCGTCTTAGCGAAGAGTAGGGTAATTTTATTTAAGCCATCTACGGTTGTAACTCTTGCATACAGAACTGCTGAATAGGCTTTTTCTGAAGCATCAGAAAAGCCATGGAATTCAATTTTTGCCGAGGGTTCAAAATAAATCCATCTGGGTACTTTAATTTTGTTGATATCATCGTAAAATTGCAAAAATTGAAGCCATTTTGTTAGGGTAAGTTGTTGTAGACATTCATCCCAGTCTGTTTTGTCTTGCCATATCTGCTGCATGATGATTTTTGCTGATACAACGATTGGTGCTAACCAGCCCGCCGGGTCAAAAAGACGTGCAATATCTGACAAGACTGACCGTTTAGTGTATGATTTTCTTTTCTCAATAATGGGTACATTGAAGAAAAAGAAATCTTCTTTCGCGTTCCATCGAATGCCTAGGGTTTTGGCGTTATTTGATTCTGGAAGCGTAAGTAAATCTTCATCTAATAGATGATCTTTGGGTAAAATGCTTAACAGATCTGGTGTATTTGATATCCACTTTCTTAATGGAAAGCCTGCGGATTCTAACACCTCGATTATTTGACTCTGAGCAATTTGAGCATCTTTAATAGTGTGAGCACCAGATAACACATCGTCAACATACATATTGTTTCTGATTATATTAGATGCAATAGGGTGGGTGTTTTGAACATCATTAGCCAGTTGGAGTAGGGTTCTAATTGCTAAATAGGGTGCGCAATTAACTCCGAACGTGACTGTCTGAAGTTCATAGTCCTGTATGGGTTCATTAACGCTTTTACGAAATAGAATTCGCTGAAACGGAGTGTGGGTAGTGTTCAATAAGATCTGCCGATACATTTTTGTGATATCAGCGTTAAAAACGATCTTATAAAAGCGCCATTTTAAGATTAGCATAACTAAATCTTGTTGTAGTGTAGGACCAGTGTATAAAGCATCATTTAAGCTATTGCCGTTCGATGTCTTGCTCGAAGCGTTAAAAACAACTCGAACTTTCGTAGTAACACGATCGGGTTTAACAACAGCATGATGGGGTAAATAATAGTAAGTCGTTGAGGAACTGTTAGGGTTAAATTTAATGGGTTTCATGTGACCTAAGTCAACATATTCCATAAGCGCGTTATCATACTCTGTTTTGAGTTCTGGGTTTTTCATTAGATTCTTCTCATTTCTTAAGAATTGCGCCATCGCAATGTGCCGAGAGTTTCCTAGCTCCAGTTGTGGGTTACGAAATGGAAGATCTACGAGATAACGGCCGTTGGGTAAGTGTAGGGTAGTTTTCGTGAAAATATTTTCACAAACAGTTTCTTCAACAGACTTAATGGGTTTATATGGGATTTCTTCGATTTCCCAAAACTTTGTTAAGCATTTATTTAGGGTTACAGCGCTGAAGAATGATACAACATTTCGGGTAGTTCGTGACTCATCAACAGGTCCAGTCAAGATCCATCCAAATTCGGTATCTTGAGCTATTAGGGTGTTAAGAATATTCTTCTTAATGCCAGATTTAATAATCTGGGGGTAGAAATCACTTCCAATAATGAAGTCGATAGGTCTGCTGTCGTAGAAGTGTGGGTCCGCTAACTGAACATTGGGTAAATTATAAATAATATTTGGGTTGATATTTTGGGTGGGTAATGTTCTAGTTAGCGTTTTGACAACTATCGCTTGGATTTCTAATCTAAAGTGTTGTTGGGTATTAGACCTTAGGGTGACTGAGCACATTTTGTTTGAACGAGCCGATACAACTTCGTTCAAACCCGAAATTTCAGCTAAAATGGGTGTTGTGGGTAAATTCAGTTTTCTTCGGAACTGATCTGAAATAAACGAAAAATCAGAAGCTGGATCAATAAGAGCGCGTGCCGGGAATAAAGAACCATGAACTTCAACGTTGAATACAGCTGTTCCCAAAAGCTTCTTCCTGTCATCCAATAATGAGTTCCTAGGGTGGGTTAGGGTTGAAAACGTCTGGGCGGCATTTTGTGATGTTGTAGGTTGATCATCATTTGGGTTTGTGTTAGAGCTGTTTGATGTAGGTTTATGAAGTAGTGTATTGTGTCTCCCTCCACAGTGTCTGCAAGTAAAAGTACTTTTGCAGTCCTTGATGCCGTGAGATATCGCCAAGCAGTTATAACAACAGCCATTATTTTTTACGAAATTTATCCTTTCTGTTACTCCGAAGGATAAAAACGAAGAACAATCTCTCAGTGTGTGTTTAGCTTCACAAAGCTTGCATATTGAGCCGTTTGGCTTACTAATGCTGTGGGTTTGGGTAGAGTTGGAGAGATTATTTGAGGGTGCAGGCTTTTTCTTTGCTTGGGTATCCTTTCTGGGTCCTGGCGTAACATTGGAGACAAATGTGTTTCCTCTTCGTTCATTTGTGTTCTTTTGTTCTGAATTCGGTTTATTTCTAGGGTATGTGTAGGAATTCTTGATATCATTGACTGATTCAAGTCCTTTATATTTGTTTGTTAAAAATAAGTCCATATCAGTCCAAGAGGGTACATTTGAACTGTTGCTCAGAGTTCTCTCAAAATCTTCGAGAGTTTCTTTGGGTAGTTTGGACGAACAGAGATAGACAAAAATTGGATCCCAATTATCCGTATCTATCTCCAGGGTATTCAAATTTGAAATGCAACTATTAATTTTTCGTTGCAACTTACGAATAGCTATACCGCATTGCATACTAACTAAGGGTAAATTAAATAGGGTTTTTAATTGCGCATTAATTTGCATGCGCTTATTCTCATATTGAGAAGTTAGTTGTGACCATGCGATTATAAAGCCATCGTTAGTTAAGGGTGCACTATCAACTATTTCTTTGGCTTCCCCCCGAGTCTTTTGTTTTAAGTAAAACAACTTTTCTACTCCACTAAGGCGTTTGTTATTACCATATATGGCTTTGAACATGTCCCTAAACGATGTCCAAAACCGGTAATCGCCATGAAATACCTGCATATCGCATGGAGGTACACTAAAGGATGAGTGTTCAACAGTGTGGGTAGTGGGAGTAGAAGGGGAATTTTTTATGGTTTCATGCCGGGTTGCTTCTTCAAGGGTAGCATCTATGGAGATGATTCGTGACCTAAAAAGTGTCTTAGCTCTGATATATTCCCGGGTAAGCTCATCAATGTTAATTGTGGCTGCCAATTCTGGATTATCCATTTGGTCCGATTCACGAATCCATTCGTACCTGGTAGCGATCTTACTCCATATTTCCTCCAATTCGCGTTTTTGGTACTTAATAGCTGATAGGGTAAGAGGTTCGTCAATTGTCCTAGCATATTCCTTTTCAAAGGATGCTAAATCCAATTGGATATAGCGCATGAAACCAGAAGCCATTGCTTTTAAAGAAGGCATTTTATAAAAGCTCAATTAAATAAATGGGGTATAAGAGTAAAAATGATAGAAATAGCTGTTAGGGTAGCGTATAGTGCGTTAATTTTACACTAAAATATGATAAAATGCTTTAAATACAAGTACTTTATCAAATTTTGGAACAAAAAGAAAAACCTTTTAATTATTTACAAAAGGGTGGGTGCGGCGAAGAAACCGGGTTTTTCTATAAATTGTTTCCAAAATAAGTGTAAAATGTCCAAAAATCAAAAATAATATATAAAAATTATTTGTGTGTGTATATGGGTTACTCACCGACTTTGCTGGGGTGTAGGGTACTACCTTGTTTATATGTGCGTATGAGTATGAGTGTTTTTTACACGTCAATTCTCTTTTGCACTATCTTCCCGCTTTGAATAGACGTGGAAGTGTTGTTGGATAGCAGTCGAATAGAGTTGTTTTGATCAGTGGGTAAGTAATTTGTTTGTTTTTTAAAATATTTGTTTATTTTTGATTTTATGTATATGTACAGTGATGTGATATTAGTAATATTTATTTGTTAAATGTAGTGAAAGATTTTCTTTTCTTTTTGTTAATAAATGTTATATTTATAATACAAAATTATTATTTAAACACAAAAGAAAATAATTAGAATTAAAAAGAGTAGGTAATGTGTAAACAAAAATTGTAGCGTGGGTAAATTTTTTCTTTAAAAAAATAGAAATGCACAATATTGTTAATTTTGATTTTCACTGTTTATTTGTTTTCTCTTGCTTTAAATTTTTTAAGGGTGGTTTTTATTAGCGCAGATCACTCTCACTGTTTATTTATGTTTTCTTTTTGTTTTGTTTTATTATAAAAACTTCTTTTTTTTTACTTTTTATTTTTGTTTTGTTTTTTAAATATTTTGACAGTCCTTTTTATTTTGTTTTTAATATGTTTTGTGGACTGTGTTTTTGTTTTATTATTTTGTTTGTTTATTGTCACTTTTTCTTTTTGTTAAATGTGTTTTGTGGACTGTAATTTTTGTTTCTTTTTTGTTTTACTGATTCTTTTTTGACTTTCGTTTGTAGCACTTAAGGACCATGTAAAAACGGGTTAGAGGGTGATGGCAATAGGGTTCCGAAATAAATAAGAAAACATATAATTTTTAAAACGTTATAAAAGTATTTATATGTTTATTGAACCTTTAATTTAAGTTATGTATTTTTTTTTTTATATATATTTAAAGGATTTTAGGTTAAGGTTAGATTGAGCAATTTCAGTGCAATAATTAGGGTTTTAAATTTAGGTTAGTTTAGCACAATTTAATATTTTAATTTATTTATTAAACAAATTAGGATAATTTTAGGGTTTTAATTTATTTTACAATTTATTTAGGCAATTAGGTTTAGGGTTTTAACTGTTAGTTTATTTTCATTTAGCCAATTATTAACACTTAAGTATTAATTTAAATAGCAAAATTTAGATTTAATTTAGTTTTATTTATATCACTTGGATATTTTTATATTTTAGAGAATTTTAGTAAACAGATTTTAAGAATTTTTAACACTTAACTTTTAATTTAAGTTTTAAATTTAGATATAAATTTTTAGGATAGAATTTTATTTTTAGGGTTTAAGTATTTTAACAATTCAACTTCGGGTTATAAATTCTTCGGATTTACCAATCGGGTTTAGGTTCTCAAATCGACTGAGCCCTTTTCTAGTTCTCCTTTCTTCATTTGCCACTGCGTTCGCAACTGAAGTTAGTTGCAGTTCTTTTGCAAACTGTCATACACCAGTGTTGGGTGGGTGACAGTTCACTTTTGTTCACCGTGTGAACACATACCATTGTCAGTGGTTACGCTGTGTAAACTAAATTTACCAACAGTAGGCTCAAAACAACTTTCATGCCCTAACTTTGCCTTAAAATCACCCAGTATTATCTTAACGTCGTGATTAGGGTAGCTATCGTAAACTTCCTCAAGTTGTTCATAAAAGGCTTCCTTTACATCATCATCTTTCTCCTCTGTTGGAGCGTGAGCACAAATCAAACTCTGATGGAAGTACTTAGCCTTGACGCGTATTGTCGCTAGTCTTTCGCTTACTGGTGTGAACCTGGAAACAAGATTTCGCAATCTTTTGTTAAACATAAAACCGCAACCAAACTCGTGCCTACTCTCATGGCAGCTGTAATACAGGTCACCTTTTGATGTTTTGGCGACACCGTTGCCGTTCCATCTTATTTCCTGTAGAGCAGTCACATCACATTTATATTCATCGAGAACATCCATCAACTGGATCAGAGCACCTCCTCTGTAGAGGGTTCGGATGTTCCAGGTGCTGATCCTTAAATCATGGTCCTTTTTTCGTTTGCCATAGTCGTCAACATTTGAAGGGGCCGTTTTTATTCTTATTTTTTGCTTTTTCATAGTAAGTTTTTTCCAGGAGTGGGTTACTAGCCCGACGTCCTTGACCCATGTTTTTATCGTTCTTATGAGAGAACACGCGGCACTTGTGCACAAAGGATGCTGAAGGTTATATTGAAGAACTAGAAGACAAAATTTTAAAGCGGAGTAGTCCAGCTCTACAGCACAATGTGCGAACTGTTACAAAAGAGCTTTTACATCGACACACTCAAACTTACGTAAAATTGTCGTTTAAAAGTCAGTGCTAACAGATTATAATTTCTCGCACGATCATATGAACTGTAAATCTGGCTACACTGACCATAACAGCTTTCAAAGCTATTTATATATTAATGTATGTATGTGTTTTTGGAACCACCGTGGTATAGCAGGTTAGTCATCCGCCTAGCATACCAGAGGTCCCAAGTTCGATTTCACTAGAAAAAATTAAAAACTTTCAAAAAATCATTTCACCCCATAACTACTGGTTATTGAGTATTAGGCTATGTAAAACCTCTCTAACTAATGGGTGGGTCTCTTTCAATGATAATAAAATTAGAATCGGATGGAGTTCATTGTGTGAGAGAAGTACCCCTTGTTTCAATGTATATGTGTTTTTGAACAGGTCTGTTTTATAGCATTATAAATTATATCTCGAAAAACAACCTAGTTATCCAAATCCAGTTAGATATCATTAATCTGGTCCTATTATACTACATACCTATGTAGTATCTTAATGACCACCACTATATAAATTAACAAAATTCATCTTGAATTGGGGGCCGTTTTAATTCTAAATTTAGTTTTTTTTCATAATAATTATTATTTTCCAGGATTGGGTCACTAACCCGAAGTCCTAATAATAAAAAGATTTTAATAAGTTTTATATTGGACGGTTAAAGTTTTATTTGACTTAATGCAACTAGAAATTTTGTTCGGAACACTTACTTTATTCACTTTTACCTATATTGTTAAAGGGTATTAGAACCGAAGGGTTACAATATTTGATTTTGGCATCTGCTTATCAAATGAGCAAATGTCAGTTTTTCTTACTATGACAATAAAATATAACTTTTAACTATGTTGTTAGTAAACGATCAGATTTCCTGTGTCGTCAAACATTTTATCAGACTAGATTTGATCTTTTAGGGGACTTCATAAAATTATGTATTTATGTATAACATGGCATAATAAAATTTTTAAATAATTTTATTGCTACATTTACAAAAATCATCTTATAAATTGTATTAAATTTCCATTAATTACTATAATTTATAAAAGACCAAAAACACTTAGGCCGCAATCAAGAGGTTCTCGAAAACAACAACAACATCATCTCACAACATAATCTTAATTAACAGATGTGTTGACCACTTCGCTGTCGTATCAAATCAATTCTATGAATTGTAGATCGAACCTCCACTGATATAATATGATCATGCTGATGATGATGATGACGACGTTCACAGAGTCGACGATAAATATTCAATCGTATTAAGTTACATTAATTTTATGACTGTATTTTATAAATAACATATCAACACATTTTCATCAAAACGCGCTACAAACATTTTTACAACATCCAAACACAACAACACAAGCCCCTAAAAAAAAGGCCTTTAAACCACTGAAATTTGTAATTTATAATAAGCTCAAGCGTCTGAGGCTATAAAAAATTCTTTAAGAATCACAATAAATTTTTTAATGTATTCTCGGTTTTTTTTTTTGGACTAAAGTAAAGAAATTTACATGCATTTAACACAAGCCACGAAAAAAAAACGCAGGAAAAAACTAAAACTTATAAGTCGAGTTAAGTTGGTACTTGGAAAAGGGTATTAAGTGTGGACTGATGGAAGATGATGATACTGAATGCTGATGCTTCTGCTGCTGGTTGGTGTTGGTTGATGGTGAAGAGGTAGATGATGTTGCTGTTGATGGTGGCGGTGTTGGTGGTGGGTAGAATAGTAGTAGTTGTCATTTGAGTGACTTTAATGGTCTGTTGAGATATAATCGCTGCCACTTTAAATGGAATTTTATTGCAACAACAGCAATGCCACAATGACAAAAGCAACAACGACAACAACAGCAAAAAACACATACCTATAAAACCGCTACATGTTTATAATAACAACAATATAAAAATCTTTATATGAGTACGACCGTCCGTCTATCTTATATTATTTAGTTGGTTGGTGGTTCGACTACTAAGAGTTTAAAGCTTAGAAAGCTTGAAGGCATGACCATACATACTCATACCAGGCAATGACGCCTTGTCGTGTTGCTAACTTAAACAACAACAAAAAAATTAACAAACTTAAGGTGCGACTTAATTCCAACAACTAAAGGATTGTTGTTCATACAAAAAGGTATAGCGACTAACATGGTAATATGAAATTCCAAACCAATGTTGGAACAGTGGCTTTGAGGGAACTCTGAATTAAAAAAAAAAGCAAAAAACAAAAAAGAAAGTGCTATAATCGGTCAAGCCCGACCATATGATACCCTTCACCACTGAGGTCAAATGTCCTTTTTTTTCGTGTATAAAGATAAATATTTTCTAAAATTTGTCATCAAATTTCCATAATTTTAACCTACATTGAAGCTGGGGTCCATAATTTTAGCTTACATTGAGATTGGGGTCAAATGTGGACCGATTGTCTAAAAATTAACCAACTTGATAACATTTTGTACACAAATTAAACATAAAATTGTTATTAGCTTCGGATTTACGAGCATGTAAGTGATTTTCGTCTTATTTAGTGAGTTTTGACTAAAAAAATTGTATAGGAGCTATGGTCAAATATGGACCGACTTTGGAACAGTGAATTCTGTTTACATATACAGTGCTAGTTTTAAATTTAATAAAAATATTTTATAATGTTTGTGCTAAAATATAAATTCCGGGAAGTGAGACCTATGGGAGGTATCCTAAATAATGGAGAAATTTCGACGAATTTCAATAACTATGGTCCCACTACCAAAAGATATATCTTTACTAAATTTCATATATATATCGGGTGGTTAAATTTCAAGGGCCGATGTTGATTTTGAATAAAACACAAACTATTTAGGAAATTATTGTAATCTTATTTTATTATGATGTATTGGTACTACTCAATTATGTGTGGAACAAAATATCGGCCAAATGGGCGCCGCGACTGCGGCGGCACACCTCCATCCGATGGTCTAAATTTTCGATGACCCTGAGGCATAATGGAGGTTCTATGCCGTTAATGTGCCGAATTATCTCATCTATTAGCTCTTGAATTGTTGCTGGCTTATCGACGTACAGTTTTTCTTTCAAATAACCCCAAAGAAAAAAAATTTTCCACGATTTTTGCGATTGTACGCACATTTGGACGATCAAATTGACCAAAAAAATCACGAAGTGCACGATATGCATTTTGATTTGAACGCCCATTTTCATAATAAGTCTGGATAACTTTAACACGTTGTTGGATTGTGTATCTCTCCATGGTTCAAATTGAGTAAGTCTGAAATAGAGAAATGTCAAATAAAATTCGGAAAAAAACTTGGCGTTTAGGTGTGGTTCACATTCAACATTGGCCCTTACAATTTAACCACCCTATACTTATAATACTTATACTTATTGAATAAGTATTAAGAAAAGTTAGTAAGTTATCTGTCTAACTAAATCTCAAAAGGGTTAAATGTAATCCTAAACAAATGTATTCCATTTAAAACATACCTTTCCAAACCACTGTCCTTCATAAACGTTGTCATCATAATACCTAACAACACAACTGACGCCGCGACATTCAGGGAGCCAAGACACAGCAACCGACGACTAAGCGACCAACCTATCGGACTGACTCATATTAAACAACAACAAATGGACTCCAACAAGGCAATTTGACTTGTAGCTTATTTAATAACAACAGCATCAACATTAACAATAAAACCAATGCTTAATAAGTCCAGATAACACCACACCAAGAGACATCACACGGCTGAGATGTCGGTTGACTGCCACAACATACACACAAACAAACATGTAAGGGAAAAAATCTCAGACCATCTAAATATAATAAATATGTATGTATATACAAAATGTTTGAATGTGTGTTTGCTATAGTTTTATACTTTAGTTTATTTGACACATTAAATATGACCCGATAATTAAGTCATAAATTAGATGGCTGCATACTTGGTGGTTTAATTCTTTTTTTTTTTAACTTTCATGGATTCTGGCTGAAAGACACCTAAACATATACAGACTAACGTGGTTGGGTTTACTAAGGCTATTTACTGAAGTTGAATGATAATGTTGTAAATAGTAGTGGTTTTTGTTTGTCGCTGTCGTTTGGCTGGTCATCTTGACATGGGGACACATACCTGAACACCAAACCAGCCACCAACTAAATAAGTGAATAACTAACTTGAACAACAGCAGGATATCATCTTAATGTTATTTGTATCTCTCGGTTATTTCGTTTCATACTTAGACGATGGATGAGAAATTTATTTATTTTGTGTTTGCCATACAGTGACAGCAAAGCGTTAATATTCGAAAGAGTGTGTTTTGGCGATACCCTATAAAATGGTAGGAGACTTATGCGATTCTATAGTATTAAGACACCCAGATTACAAAATATTACAAGCCTAGAATATTCTTTAGATCTAACTGGACTCAGAAAGAGATTAGTCTTCTACCCAGGCACATTTTCTTTTCCTGACAATGTTGTCATATTTATACTCAGACTATAGCCTTACCTGTAGTACCATTTTTATAGCATAACTAGCTGATTTTACGTTGCCCGGGTTGGTAGTTAAAGTTTTTAACTAATTACTGTGTTAACACTTTCTTTAAAAATTAACAATTATGAAATATTTTTATTAATTTTTTAATTAAATCCTTTATTAATGTATTTCCATATATATTTAATTGTCTTTTCTGAATGACAGTATTCCTCATTAATGTGTGCTCTAAACTTTTTCGAAAGCAAATGGGTTCATAAATATTGAACAACATACAGACAAACAGACGGGAACATTTTTTTTTATATATATAGATTATTGAAAAACTTTCAAACAATCGTCAAATAATCATCAAACAGTCGTCAGTCAATTGCGAAATAGCTATCAAAGAATCATTAAAAATATTAAATAATCGCCAGTCAATCATCAAACAACCATCAATCAATCGTTCAAAATCATCAAACTACTGTCATAAAATCGCTAGCTAATCGTGAAACCATTATCAAACAATCATTAAAAATCTTCAAACAGCCATTAGTCAATCAATCATCAAACAACTGTCAAACAGTCGTCAACCAACCATCAAATAATCATGAAAAATCTTCAAATAGTCGTCAGTCAAACTATAATCAAACACCAATCATATTACCTATATATGTGCCTCCGTTTTCCTATTTAGATAAATTAAAAAAAGAGGTCGTAAAAGTGGGCATGGTCAATTTTTCTTAATGTAGAATCCTAACTTGGACTAAAAAAAAACATTTAGAAGAAAAAAATGTTTTCATAGGTCCAGCCGTTCTCCAGATAAACAATTAAAAAAAAAGGGGAATTTTATCCCCATTTTTTTAATTCCATTTTCAAAAAATTCAAAAAGCAAAAAACTATCCTGTTGTATGAAAGTATCCACATTTAAAACTTTAATTAATTGGGTTAAATCGTTTTCATCTTATAATCGATATTTGTCATTTTTAATATTTGACTTATATGGGAGGGGTCACGCCCACTTGAAATTAAAAAAAAACCAAGCCTATTTTACACACCGGTCACATATATACAATCAAAATTTTTGAAAAATCGAATCAAAATTTCTGAATAATCGGTCATCCATATTTGTCATTTTTAATACTTGACTTATATGGGAGGGGTCACGCTCATTTGAGATTTCCAAAAGAAAAACGTAGCCTATTTTACCCACCGGTAACTCCTTATATACTGTAAAAATTCAAAGAAAATCGGTCGGCTCGGTCAGCCATATTTGTCGTTTTTAATATTCTACTTATATGGTGACCCCTCCCGCCCACTTGAGATTTAAAAAAAACCTTACCTACTTTACCCACCGGTTACTTAATATTGGCTCAAAAACCAAAATTGAAGTATATTCTGAATCGTTATGAAATTCTGTCTGTCTGTCTGTCTGTCTGTCTGTCTGTCAGTCTGTCTGTCTGTCTGTCTGTCTGTCTGTCTGTCTGTCTGTCTGTCTGTCTGTCTGTCTGTCTGTCTGTCTGTCTGTCTGTCTGTCTGCCTGTCTGTCTGTTTGTCTGTCTGTTGAAATCACGATAACGCCTAATCAAAAGGATCTAGCTCACTGAAACTTAGTAAAACCATTCTTCATCTACATATGAGAAAATTTTGGTATTGAAATTGGGAAAATCGGTTAACAGTTGACCATAGCTTCTGTATAACCTCGACTACGACTATAATAGCTATGATGATAAAATTTGTAGAAGTTTTGCATAAGCACTAGGCAGCATATAATAATATTTCGTCGAAATCGGTGCATATTTAACCATAGCTCCCATATATGAAACTTACTGAAACAGCCCAAATTCCACCTGAAATACACTTTGGCCACTAAATTTAGCACAAGGAAGTCTTATGTCAATACCAGCATGTGTGCAAAATTTTGTCACAATCGGATAACATTTGACCATAGGTCCCATATAAAAATCTTACGGAAACACAAAAAGCTCGATGGCTCCTTAACTACAAGAGCTAGAGGGACAAAATTTTTTCATATGTTCACATTTAGTTAGGGCTCCCATATAACCCTGCCCTCGGATCATTTCGGTACATACATAGAACTAGGTATCAGAAAATTAAACATATTTCATTGCATTTGTGTAGTACAACAAATTCGTCTTAACTTCACTCCATCTCTTCCCGCCATGATTTAGTATTTGTTTGAGTGCCTGATTTTAATGTCTGTCCTGCTGTCAATATCTTGCTAAGATTTCTCATTTTAACCCATCCATTCCACTCCATTCTTATACCCTAATCCCCATCTTCCTCACAGCACTTCATCGTTCGGTTTGGCATCATATTACATTCATTAATGGCTGATGTCGGACATGTGTCTCTTTTGCTTTCATTTGTGAAATTGATGTCTAATCGACATGTTTGTTTTAATCGTGTATGAGGACAGAAGATGAGTTTCGTGATTTTGTTGTCTTGTATTTTATGGTTTTTCATTAGGTTATTCCTTTTTTTTTTTGTTCTTTGTCAGATCTGTTTTGCTATTTATATAAACTATGTAATTTAAGGAAGCCGATAGATTAATGAAATCATTTGTTTAAGTGTTTTTTTTTTTAATGGAGCTAAGAGGTTGTTGATGATCTACACAATCCATGGAGAGGGGTGGGTAGTAGACGAGTTTCTTAATATAAAACTAGAATCTAATAGTCAGAGTTTAACTCATTGATTTTGGATCGTTTATGTGGCGGAAAAGTTAGAACAAAACTTTTTACATTGCAACGATTTAAGAGTGATGTAGGGATATTGGATACCAAGCAGACTTATCTCAGTTATCCTTCATCTCATCTGTGGACTCTGAACTCCTCTTTGTATCATACGGGAAACTACGTTAACGCCCTTGAAATATAGTGAGCTAAGATGTGCCGTGAGTTCTCTCATAAGAACGATAAAGATATGAGTCGGGACGTTGGGCTAGTAACCCACTCCTGGAAAAAAACAAATACTATGAAAAAGATGAAGTTACAATAAAAACGGTGTTAGAAGAGGACGTCCGAAACTTCCACGGATAGTCTAAGTAGAGAAAAATCTTTCAAAACTTGGCCTACGAAATTGGAGAATATGCGCATAAGATCGAAGAGCATGAAATTCATAAATGTACTCTGCGTATGACCATAGCAGGGGGGTTGCCGCGTAACTTGATTCGAAAGAAATTATTTTCGAAACACAATGCTTTAAGCATACGAATTCGAACAGTTTTATTTTCGAAACGAGATACGCAGTAGGCCTCCTGGTTTTAAATATAGGAAGTACGATTCTTAGCACCATGCCACCATATGCAAATAATGTATTTCAGACAACAGTTGATGAAAGCTTTAAGTTTTTTCTTTGCTTTCCGTGTCATACGCTACAACGGCTTCCTTGAGATTTAGTTATGGGCTTATTTTGTAATATTATAGCTTAACTTCCACAATAAAGCGCAATTTTAATTGTCTTCAGGACAATTTATGTTTGTCTGTATCTTCTACAAATCATTGCAGTTGAGACCTAGTTCAGAGAGCGCCTTATGCACGGAATGTATCTTGGTAGAAGCTTTAAGTTTTTTCTTTGCCGTTAGTGACACGAGCCACGTTTCGCTTCCCTAGAAAAGTAATGACTTGACAATCGTATTTTGGTTACCGACGATATTTGTATTTATCGTCATTCTTAACGAAGGCTGGCAAAAGCTTTTTTTGCCTTTACAAGTTGGACCTTAATATTCTTTTTAGTGCCGTCTGGTGTCTGGTGTGATTTGGCTGCCGAAGTCGGTAAAATTGTGTGCTTCTTCGATAGTGTTAACATTAGGAAAGATGATAGGTAAGTTGTGTTTTTCACACATATGGCTTTTGTATGGATATCAACGAAATAACGTTAGCGTTGAGTGACAGAAAAATCCCTCCTGGTAACGGAAAATAATCTCGTTCAAGGAAATTCATTGATTTCACTGTGCTAGTTAAAAAAGAAGAAAACGGGGACCTAGTGGGTAAAGATAATTTAAGTTTTTTAAGTTAGCTCTAGTTTTCGAGATATTATTTAAAAAATAGAGGAGGTAGCGCAATAAATATTCATGTAATTCGAAAATTGCAACGGAATTCGACAACAAAATAATCTTCCAGAAACACTAATAGCTTTTTTTTGTTTGCAAAAAAAAATATTTTTTTAAATCCCAAAAGTTTCCATTTTCAAAAATTAATTTCAAATTTCATAACCCAGTTATGCAGTTATTATTATTATACGCTTAAAGGAAAAGAAGTGCAGAACAAAATAAGCCCTAAATGATAAAAACCCAGCCACCCACACTCCCATATAGAAGTTATATATTAGAATTTTTGATGAAATCGGATGTCATTAAGCCTTGTATTACCAGGGTCAAAAGTAAAATTAACCCTTGTATTACCAGGGTCAAAAGTAAAATTTTTGAAAGTTTAATTTGTTTCAAAAAGGTACTCGAAATTACATGTTTTGATTGTTACATTTCTATGAAAATTAAAAAAATCGTTCAAAGGTGCCTTAAGTTGCATTTTATACAAATTAACCCTTGCGTTCCAATGAGCTAAGCATAGAAGCTAAAATATAACAATAAAATATTGAATACAGTACGAGCTCGACTTGCCCAACCACCGATATTTTTTCAACTTTGTTAAACAATTGGGATTTTATTAAAATCCTTTGATTTTAAGTGGCAGGTATGGCTAAGCCGTTAGAGACATCGATCTAATTTTTTCGTTGTAGTAATCTCTAGGGTGTTCTTACTGAAAACATGATTTTATTTTAATTTTTTTTTAATTCGTTCAACAAACTATTAAAAAACCAAAAAACCCCTTTCGAAAACGCTATGTCTTATGCAAAAGTGATTAAAGCCCACTGTAACAAATATTTAAATATCTTGAGGTCTCAAAAAAGTAAAAGAAGTCAATACTATTAAATGTTTTAAAAATAATAAATTTTTGTATTGCATATGTTCAGGAGTGTCATCAAAGATAAAAAAATATTTTGGAAAACCCTTAATAATTAGGAAAATTTTCAATCGATTTTTAAATAATGTATCTCGTTGGAATGCAAGCCTATTTAGTTCTCAGTTCCATGCTGTTAAATACGTTTTTGACAATATTCTAAGTGGAAATTTTTGTCAAAAATTTGAGGAAACCCCTTATCTTTCCCATATAACTGGCATGTTCAAACCTTGGCGTCAAGTCGGCTTTGTCGATATCATATTTGAGTTAAACTTTGTATTTGAATTATTGGAGTCAAATGTAAAAAACTGGGGAGAACGTCTTTCTATATTACAAAGTTAAATTTTCTGCATACACAGGTGGGACACTCTAATGTATATTAAACCAAAATTTCGAAATAGCGTTAATCAAAACATTGTTTTGAAATTTAGGAATTAAAGTCATTTTTTTATAGGTATTCCCAGAACTATGCGATATGTCAGTTATTAATCTTTCGTAACACAATAACCACTAGAATAACGGTCCAATTTATAAAAATTTTATATTTTGGCTTATAAGCTTACAATATTTATCATACACTTACAGCCTAATTTATAAACAAACTATAATAGGTTTTAAAGCTACTATAAGTTAAAATGGGAAAAATTGAATTTATAAAAGGAAAAATATTTTATTAAACTGTTATAACCTATCATAAAATTTGAAATTTTTATTGTAGCCTCTACCCAACTATAAGCATACAATAAAAAGTTTGGTTGCTTAAAAATTTGATAATTACGACTTTTTTTATTTTTAACACATTTGATAGCAAACAAAATGATTTTTTATATAAATTTTAATACATTAATTGAAAAAGGAATAAGATTTTTATATTATTTAATATTATTTATCTGCGATTAAAGAAAAAAGACTTTATAAATGCATTTTTTATTGATCCTTACAACAAATCGATAATTAATTTCTCCTTATTCAAAAATATGTTGATTCTACCTAAAGTAACGCCTTACCATATATACATTCATATGTATACTTTCACAGTATATCTTATATTAAATCAGTAGATTGCTTAGCGGCACGATTTTCCAAAATCTTGAAAAAAGCAACCAGATTGGAGTAAATTTTCTTCAAAATGTTTTTTAATTAAAAAATAATTTTTAATAAGAAAAATTAAAAAAGTGAAAATGACCTGGTCCGATTTGAACACTGGCATCAATAAAAGTACATTTTTTAATGTAATTAAAGAACTAAATTAAAAAAAAAAAAATTCTTGCTTAATTCTTCACTGAGATTTGAACTCACGACTTACGACTGCTAGGCGGAGACACTACCCACTGAGCTACTTCATATACCGAAATTTTTTCAAATTGTAATTTACTTATATAATTTTTATTTGAACAGCACAAAATGACAATTTGAAACGTGGTATTACCAACATAAAAGCACAAAAACTATAAAAGTGTGTAATTGTTATAATATGTTCATAACATGTTTATAAAATCAAATTTTTATTAATGGCTTATTAAACAATAAGTGTATGATAAATATTGTAAGCTTATAAGCCAAAATATAAAATTTTTATAAATTGGACCGTTATTGTTTAATAAGCCATTAATAAAAATTTGATTTTATAAACATGTTATAAACATATTATAACAATTACACACTTTTATAGTTTTTGTGCTATTATGTTGGTAATACCACGTTTCAATTTGTCATTTTGTGCTGTTCAAATAAAAATTATATAAGTAAATTACAATTTGAAAAAATTTCGGTATATGAAGTAGCTCAGTGGGTAGTGTCTCCGCCTAGCAGTCGTAAGTCGTGAGTTCAAATCTCAGTGAAAAATTGAGCAAGAAAAATTTTTTTTTAAATTTATTTCTTTAATTACATTAAAAAATGTATCTTTATTGACGCCAGTGCTCAAATCGGACCAGGTCATTTTCACTTTTTTTATTTTTCTTATTAAAAATTATTTTTTAATTAAAAAACATTTTGAAGAAAATTTACTCCAATCTGGTTACTTTTTTTCAAGATTTTGGAAAATCGTGCCGCTAAGCAATCTACTGATTTAATATAAGATATACTGTGAAAGTATACATATGTATGTATATATGGTAAGGCGTTACTTTAGGTAGAATCAACATATTTTTGAATAAGGAGAAATGAATTATCGATTTGTTGTAAGGATCAATGAAAAATGCATTCTTAAAGTCTTTTTTCTTTAATCGCAGATAAATAGTATTAAATAATATAAAAATCTTATTCCATTTTTTCAATTAATGTATTTAAATTTATATAAAAAATCATTTTGTTTGCCATCAAATGTGTTAAAAATAAAAAAAAGTCGCAATTATTAAATTTTTAAGCAACCAAACTTTTTGTTGTATGCTTATAGTTGGGTAGAGGCCACAATAAAAATTTCAAATTTTATGATAGGTTATAACAGTTTAATAAAATATTTTTCCTTTTACAAATTCAATTTTTCCCATTTTAACTTATAGTAGCTTTAAAACCTATTATAGTTTGTTTATAAATTAGGCTGTAAGTATTTATCTTATGAAATGGAACTTCCTTCCTCCTTTTCAACCTAACATTAAAATCTATAAATAAACCCTCAAAATCTAACCCGTCCTTGTCTTAATGAGAAAAAATCTTCTTCAACAACTGACAACTTGTCACACACCGCATAAAAATTGAAAAATGTTAAGACACTCAATCAAAATTCTGACTGAATATTTAATTTCTCTCATACATTAAACGAATAATGACAATGATGAAGAAACTACAACATCTTGAAATATAAGATTCTTGACACAGAAAACAACAAAACAAAAAAAAAAAAATAATTAAGGAAGAAAAAGAAAAATGATGAATTGTTTTCAATTTCGTTTCAAAAAGTAATGAAAATAACGAGAAAATATTCGAACAAATACAAAACTGTCACTGTCGTTTCATGTCAATTTTGCAATTACACAGATGGAGATAGATTGATAAAGAAAGAGGGAGAAAGAGAGAGATAAAGATAATATAGAATTGTTATTCATCAAGATGACAGAAGATGATAATAAGCAAATATTTCAAAATAAGCCAAAACCAAAAATAACCAGCCACAAACAATTCAACAATTCTAAAAAAAAAAAAATTAATAAAACTACACAATAATTCTTGTGAGATTGTATGAAAGTGTATGTACTAGTCATTCATATTATAATACTGAGATTTGATTTGACAGTTTACAGCAGCAGCTGCTACTGTCCATTTAAATCATTGTCACTTAATGCCGCATCACATCACATCACAACCCATCACTATCATCCATCCAAATCAACATCAGTTTTTACTCACAATAAATGAATGACTGAATGAATGAATGACTGAATGACTGACTGATGTTGGTTGATATGTATGATGTTGTTGCTGCTATCATTGCTGATGCCAATGTTGCTACTGCTGCTGTTTTAGTTGGCATTGCTGCTGCTTTTGCTGTGTTTGTGTGAACTGAGTTAAGCTGTGCCTGTGTTGTCTCTCTGTTGTCTATCACTCAAACACAAACAAAAGACAAGTTTTTTTTTTTGATTTTCACAAAAAAAAACTGACATTCTCTTGAAAACTTGACAACTCTCATCCTTGTTGGGGTTTTGACTATGATATCATTGTCATTTTTGTTATTATTATCCTTTCGTTTTTCCTCTCTATTGTTGTGGCTGAATTTTTGTACATCGTCTTTTTTTGTTGTATTTTTTGGTTTTACTTGGGCTGTCATTGGGATTGACTGAAGAGCTTCATCAGTTGTGACATTATTATTGTTTGGAAATCGAGATGAATAAGTTTTGGTCTGAAGGATGAGCTTTGGTTATTTAGTTGGTTTTGAAGCACTGTAATTATTCACCAGCAATCTAATTAAGACGAAAATTAATCTTAAGGCATTGAAGTTGTTGTTGTGTCAAAGGATGCTTTCAAGGAAAAGTAAAGAAATTTCGAGATTGGACTATATAAGGATTAAAGATTGAAAATAAGTTTATATGAATTATTAACATTGCAAAGTAATAACGAAAAATATTCTGTAGAAAAATTTTTATGACGAAAAATTATCTATAGAATTTTTTTATGCCGAAAAATTTTCTATAGAAAAAATTTTATCACTAATAATAATTTTTTATAGAAAAATTTTTATACCGAAAAATTTATAGAAAAATTTTTATACCGAAAAATTTTCTATAGAAAAATTTTTATACCGAAAAATTTTCTATAGAAAAATTTTTATACTGAAAAATTTTCTATAGAAAAATTTTTATACCGAAAAATTTTCTATAGAAAAATTTTTATACCGAAAAATTTTCTATAGAAAAATTTTTATACCGAAAAATTTTTTATAGAAAAATTTTTATACCGAAAAATTTTCTATAGAAAAAATTTTATAGCGAAAAATTTTCTATAGAAAAATTTTTATACCGAAAAATTTTCTATAGAAAAATTTTTATACCGAAAAATTTTCTATAGAAAAATTTTTATACCGAAAAATTTTCTATAGAAAAATTTTTATACCGAAAAATTTTCTATAGAAAAATTTTTATACCGAAAAATTTTCTATAGAAAAATTTTTATACCGAAAAATTTTCTATAGAAAAATTTTTATACCGAAAAATTTTCTATAGAAAAATTTTTATACCGAAAAATTTTCTATAGAAAAATTTTTATACCGAAAAATTTTCTATAGAAAAATTTTTATACCGAAAAATTTTCTATAGAAAAATTTTTATACCGAAAAATTTATAGAAAAATTTTTATACCGAAAAATTTTCTATAGAAAAATTTTTATACCGAAAAATTTTCTATAGAAAAATTTTTATACCGAAAAATTTTCTATAGAAAAATTTTTATACCGAAAAATTTTCTATAGAAAAATTTTTATAACGAAAAATTTATAGAAAAATTTTTATACCGAAAAATTTTCAATAGAAAAATTTTTATACCGAAAAATTTTCTATAGAAAAATTTTTATACCGAAAAATTTTCAATAGAAAAATTTTTATACCGAAAAATTTTCTATAGAAAAATTTTTATACCGAAAAATTTTCTATAGAAAAATTTTTATACCGAAAAATTTTCTATAGAAAAATTTTTATACCGAAAAATTTATAGAAAAATTTTTATACCGAAAAATTTTCTATAGAAAAATTTTTATACCGAAAAATTTTCTATAGAAAAATTTTTATACCGAAAAATTTTCTATAGAAAAATTTTTATACCGAAAAATTTTCTATAGAAAAATTTTTATACCGAAAAATTTTCTATAAATATTTTTAAATCCAAAAATTTTATTAAAAAATGTTTGTACCAAGAACTTTTCTATAGAAAAATTTTAATACTGAACAATTTTCTATAAAAGAAAAAACTTAAACCAAAAAATTTTCTGCAAAAAACTTTGTAAACCTTAAAATTTTCTTTAGAAAACTTTGTTAAAAAGGTTTATGAAAAATTTTGGGACATCAAACGTTTAATTAAAAAGTTTAACTGCAGTGTATTGCACTAAGATCCTAATTTATTACAATTGTTTATTATTGTAATAAATAGGTTTTTGATAAAACCAAAAAATGTTGGTGGGGAAACCTTTCCGCGACGCGCTTCGATGATTGGTAACGCCACCTCTTCAGGAGGATTATCCCTCCTGAAGAGAACAATTTTTATGCCGAAAAATTTCTATAGAAAAATTTTTATGACAAAACATTTCTAAGGAAAAATTTTAATGACGAAAAATTTCTACGGAAACATTTTTACGATGGAAAATTTTCTATAGAAAAATTTTTATGTCGAAAAAATTTCTATAGAAAAATTTGTATGTCGAAAAAATTTCTATAGAAAAACTTTTATGTCGAAAAAATTTCTATAGAAAAATTTTTATACCGAAAAATTTAGTATAGAAAAATTTTTATGACGAAAAATTTTCTATAGAAATATTTTTACAAAGAAACATTTATATAACGAAAAATTTTCTATAGAAAATTTTATATAACGAAAAATTTTCTATAGAAAATTTTATATAACGAAAAATTTTCTATAGAAAATTTTTTATAACGAAAAATTTTCTATAGAAAATTTTCTGTAACGAAAGATTTTCTATAGAAAATTTTTAATAACGAAAAATTTTCTATAGAAAATTTTTAATAACGAAAAGTTTTCTATAGAAAATTTTTAATAACGAAAAGTTTTCTATAGAAAATTTTTTATAACGAAAAATTTTCTTTAGAAAATTTTTTATAACGTAAAATTTTCTATAGAAAATTTATTATAACGTAAAATTTTCTATAGAAAATTTATTATAACGTAAAATTTTCTATAGAAAATTTATTATAACGTAAAATTTTCTATAGAAAATTTATTATAACGTAAAATTTTCTATAGAAAATTTTTTATAACGAAAAATTTTCTATAGAAAATTTATAACGAAAAATTTTCTATAGAAAATTTATGACGAAAAATTTTCTATAGAAAATTTTTAATAACGAAAAATTTTCTATAGAAAATTTTTAATAACGAAAAATTTTCTATAGAAAATTTTTAATAACAAAAAATTTTCTATAGAAAATTTTTTATAACGAAAAATTTTCTATAGAAAATTTTTTATAACGTCAAATTTTCTATAGAAAATTTATTATAACGTCAAATTTTCTATAGAAAATTTATTATAACGTCAAATTTTCTATAGAAAATTTATTATAACGTAAAATTTTCTATAGAAAATTTATTATAACGAAAAAAATTCTATAGAAAATTTATGAAAATTTTATGTATGAAAATTTTACTATACAAAATTTTTCGGAATACAAATTTTTCTATAAAAAATTTTTCGGTATAAAAATTTTTCTGTAGAAAATTTTTCGGTATAATTTGTTATTTTTTGATAAAACTGCATGCATTCAGCTTATTTTTAAAATAAGCTTGTTTATTTTAAAACATCTTACCCCCCCCCCCCCCCTTCTTCACAGCATTCTGCATATAGTAGCCGACGGCTACAGCAAGAATGTGGGAAGTGAAGGTAGATGAAAACTGAAAAATGTTTGTTTTTGTTCAGTCGATAATCTACGCTTTTACTTTTGGTTTATGAACATAATTCTTAATAGTTATGTTTGTAAATTTAGTAATAATGCGAGGTTTTCGATCTGTCTAAATTGGGGATAATCCTCCTGAAGAGATGGCTTAACCAACCATCGAAACGCGTCGAGGAATTTGGTTTCTCCGCAAACATTTTTTGGCTTTTTATCAATAAATTGATCTGTTACATTAATAAATAAAGGTAACAGGTTTGGGATCAAATGCAAATACACTTCTTTTTGAAGGTATACAAATTTTCCTGTAGAAAATTTTTTGCTATAAAAATTTTCCTATAGAAAACTTTTTGGTATAAAATTTTTTCTATAGAAAATTTTTCGGTATAAAAATTTTTCTATAGAAAATTTTTCGGTATAAAAATTTTTCTATAGAAAATTTTTCGGTATAAACATTTTTCTATAGAAAATTTTTCGGTATAAAAATTTTTCTATAGAAAATTTTTCGGTATAAAAATTTTTCTATAGAAAATTTTTCGGTATAAAAATTTTTCTATAGAAAATTTTTCGGTATAAAAATTTTTCTATAGAAAATTTTTCGGTATAAAAATTTTTCTATAGAAAATTTTTCGGTATAAAAATTTTTCTATAGAAAATTTTTCGGTATAAAAATTTTTCTATAGAAAATTTTTCGGTATAAAAATTTTTCTATAGAAAATTTTTCGGTATAAAAATTTTTCTATAGAAAATTTTTCGGTATAAAAATTTTTCTATAGAAAATTTTTCGGTATAAAAATTTTTCTATAGAAAATTTTTCGGTATAAAAATTTTTCTATAGAAAATTTTTCGGTATAAAAATTTTTCTATAGAAAATTTTTCGGTATAAAAATTTTTCTATAGAAAATTTTTCGGTATAAAAATTTTTCTATAGAAAATTTTTCGGTATAAAAATTTTTCTATAGAAAATTTTTTGGTATAAAAATTTTTCTATAGAAAATTTTTCGGTATAAAAATTTTTCTATAGAAAATTTTTCGGTATAAAAATTTTTCTATAGAAAATTTTTCGGTATAAAAATTTTTCTATAGAAAATTTTTCGGTATAAAAATTTTTCTATAGAAAATTTTTCGGCATAAAAATTTTTCTATAGAAAATTTTTCGGTATCAAAAATTTTCGATAGAAAATTTTTCGGTATAAAAATTTTTCTATAGAAAATTTTTCGGTATAAAAATTTTTCTATAGAAAATTTTTCGGTATAAAAATTTTTCTATAGAAAATTTTTCGGTATAAAAATTTTTCTTTAGAAAATTTTTCGGTATAAAAATTTTTCTTTAGAAAATTTTTCGTTATAAAAATTTTTCTATAGAAAATTTTTCGGTATAAAAATTTTTCTATAGAAAATTTTTCGGTATAAAAATTTTTCTATAGAAAATTTTTCGGTATAAAAATTTTTCTATAGAAAATTTTTCGGTATAAAAATTTTTCTATAGAAAATTTTTCGGTATCAAAAATTTTCGATAGAAAATTTTTCGGTATCAAAAATTTTCGATAGAAAATTTTTCGGTATCAAAAATTTTCGATAGAAAATTTTTCGGTAAAAAAAATTTTGTATAGAAATTTTTTTCGGTATAAAAAATTTTCTGTAGAAAATTTTTAGGTTTAAAAAATTTTCTATAGAAAATTTTTCGATTTAAAAAATTTTCAATAGAAAATTTTTTGGTATAAAAAATTTTCTTTAGAAAATTTTTCGGTGTCAAAAATTTTCTATAGAAAATTTTTTGTTATTAAAATTTTCTATAGAAAATTTTTTGTTATTAAAATTTTCTATAGAAAATTTTTCGTAATTAAAAATTTTCTATAGAAAATTTTTCGTTTGAAAATTTTTGTACAGAAAATTGTTTTATATTAAAGTTTTTCTTTAGAAAATTTTTCGATAAAAATTTTTTTCAAAAAATGTTTCGATATAACATTTTTTTTTGAGAAAATTTTTCGATATTAAAAATTTTCTAAACAAAATTTGTAGACAAAAATTTTTTTATAGAAATTTTTCAATAAAATTTTTTTTTTTTATTAAAATTTTTCTATAGAAAATTTTTTATATTAAAATTTTTTGTATTAAAATTTTTTATAGAAAATTTTTTAATATTAAAATTTTACTTTAAAAAATTTTTCGATTTAAAAATTTTATTAAAAATTTTTCGATGTAAAAATTTCTATAGTAAAATTTTTTTTTACTGAAAAATTTTTAAGCAGAATATTTTTATTTAGTTTTAAAATTTTTGTTTCACCCCAATAAATTTGCTTAAGTGTTGTTATGAGAAAGCATTTAATTGCTTAACTTGTCAAGATATTTTCAAAAGGTTTTCAACAACATGACTAAATTTTTACCACAACTATGCCTTTTCGCTTACTTACAACTTGATCTCACCCTACTCACATGATTTTATCACCGGCAACATAAAATTGCATAAAATTAATTTACTTTGACGAAAAAATATTATAAAATAAAACGAATAAAGAATAAAGTGGAAAAGTTATAACATTCATGAAGAGCTTGAGCTGACAGACAGCCTGAATGCAGGCAACAAATAATGAAATTAACAAGAGCACGACATCGGCAACAACAGCAAACGGCAGAAACAGCAGCTACAGCAACAACATAACACAAAGACGACAGCAATGCATATAAATATTTCAACTTAAAATCAATTAAACTTGTGAAAATATCATAAAGTGGTGAAACATTAACATGAACAAGTAAAGAATTAAATGCAACAACAACAACAACAACAAGGCAACACTATCATCAACATCATTACCACAAAATTGAAGTTCTGTGGTTGTTGCTGCTGCTGCTGCTGTTGTAGTCTCTTGTATTCATAGCAATTATTTTAATATTTTAATGCTATGTAAGTATGTGTAAAATTATCGCTGTCAATGTATTTGAAACGTAAGTGTATGTGTACTTAAGTGAAATATGGAAAGTGTTACAGACAGTGGCTGAAAATGTTGGAAGTGTTAGAAGGGGAACCAGCTTTAAGTTGATTTCATTTGATTTTTATGTGGGCCATGTCCCTGTTTAGTTGTAATATCTGCTTTTCATGGCGGCATTAAAGCTGTATACTTAATGTTATACTTTTGGTCTGGTTATTACATTTGGCTTTTTATTCTGTTGCTGCACTCAGGAAAATAAAAATAGGTACAGATCTGCAAAAATTAAGAATGATGTCAATATGTAATCAATCCAATTTTTTTTATATCCACCATCAAAAAGAACTGGGGGTATATTGAGATAGTCATTCCGCTTGTAATTTCCTTAATATTGGCTCAAAAACCAAAAACGATATATATTCTGAATCCTTATAAAATTCTAAGACGATTGAGCGATGTCCGTCTGTCTGTCCGTCCGTCTGTTGCAATCACGATAACGCCTAAACGAAAGGAGCTAGCTCACTGAAACTCAGTAAAAACATTCTATATCTCTGAGAAAATTTTGGTATTGAAATTGGGCAAAATCGGTTAACATTTGACCACAGCTCCCATATAACCTCGTCTAGACTTATCGCTTATTTGCTAATAAATGACAAATTATAACTGCTATGATGACAAAATTTGGTATGTAGAAGTTTTACGTAACCACTAGGCAGCATGTAAAATTTCATCGAAATCGATTCACACTTAACCATAGCTCCCATATAAAAAACTTACGGAAACTGCCTAAATTCTACCTGAAATTCACTTAAATGCCAATAAATGCTAAACTGTAATAGCTTTGACCACTAAATTTAGCACAAGGAAGTCTTATGTGAATACCAGCCAGCGTGCAAAGTTTTGTCACAATCGGTCACCATTTGACCATGGCTCCCATATAAAAAACTTACGGAAACACAAAAATACAAAAAGAAAAGGGGGTTTATGTCCGTCTGTCCGTTAGATAAAAGTGCAATAGCGCCTTAACTAAAAGGGCTACGGCAACAAAATTCTACAAAAGGAAGTCTTATGAAAATGCCAGCCTGTGTGCAAAATTTTGTCACAATCGGTCACCATTTGACCATGGCTCCCATATAAAAAACTTACGGAAACACAAAAATACAAAAAGAAAAGGGGGTTTATGTCCGTCTGTCCATTAGATGAAAGGGCTACAGCAACAATTCTACAAAAGGAAGTCTTATGAAAATGCCAGCCTGTGTGCAAAATTTTGTCACAATCGGTCACCATTTGACCATAGCTCCCATATAAAAAACTTGCAGAAACACAAAAACACAAAAAGAAAAGGGGATTTATGTCCATCTGTCCGTCAGATAAAAGGGCGACAGCTCTTAACTACAAAAGCTAGAGATACAAAATTTTACAAAAGTATTTTTGATATGTAACAAAAGTTGTGTACTGAAAATCGGTTCACATCTAGTTAGTGCTCCCGTTTAACCACGCCCCATATCACCCCGCCCCGGGAAACACATGAATGCTGATAAATTGAGTACAATTGTAATAGCTATGGCGACTAAGTTTAGAATAAAGAAGTTATATGCAACTATTGGTCAGTATATCAAATTTTATAGGAATCGGTCCATATTTGACTATAGCTTTCATATAAAAAACACTCCCGGAAACCAAAAAATATTTAGCACGGACCAGTTAAAAGCTATTAAATTAGAAACTGTGACAGCTATTGCCACTAAATTTTGCAAAAATAAGCTTTATATAAATACCAGCCAGTGTATGAAATCGGTCAACATTTAACTATAATTCTTATATATATATTACATCCTCTTTTTATACCCTTCACCACCATAGGTATTTATAGGGTATTATAAGTTTGTGCTGATGTTTGTAACACATAGAAATATTTGTTTTAGACCCACCTTTTAGTATACCAAAAGGCTTAGAATCACTTTCTGAGTCGATTTAGCGATGTCCGTCCGTTCGTCCGTCTTGATGGCCATGTAAGCCTTGTAATCAAACTACAGGTCGCAGTTTTAAAGATAATTTGATGAAATTTGGCACAGATCATTTTTTTGATAATAGGACCATGGCTTTTGAAATTCGTCTAAATCGGTTCATTATTTATGGTACCTCCCATAGGTCACATATACCGGAATTGATACATTGGCTGCAAATATTAATATTTTTTCATGAAATTTAAAACAGATACTCCATATGTAAACCTAAATCACTGTACCAAATTTCGGTCCACATTTGACCATAGCTCCCGTACAAACTTTTCTTTAAAAACACAATAAATGAGACAAAAATCACTAAAACGCTCATAAATCCGAAAATTATGACAATTTTAACTCTATTTTTTACATACATAATTTTTGTAAAAACTGTAATCAATTTGCTAAATTTCAAGATGATCGGTTCACATTTAACCCAAGCCCCCATATAAATCTAAATGACGAAAACAGCTTAAATTTATAAGCCTTAAGAAAATGTTCGTATTATGACAAAATTTAGGAAATATTTGTTTTATAGATGAAAAAGTACAACTTTGACTTTAGTGTTGAAGGGTATCGTATTGTCGGGCTTGACCGACTATAGCACTTTCTTACTTGTTTATATCAACAATCAAAAAGATTCTGAGGTACAAGCAGCATATTAAGATTATGTATATGGTAGATGCATTAGGAACTCCTAGCAAAATATATAAAATATATCTCCTGGCAGCTTCAATATACATAGAGGGAAGTTTTCAGTTAAGAGGACCCGAAGACTGGCTAGCAGGCCTTTCCTTCCCAAAACATCTTTCATATCAAAACACATACCACTTCCCTTCGTACCTCTAACTATTGCCCCCACTGCTTCAACATATTGATATTTATGCACTCGCCATCCACTATCTGACAGCATTTTAAACTTATAGTTTTTAGTGAGCGCATATTTTTAAGAGTTAAGTAGAAAACTGATATGTTTGCATATATGTATAATAATATTTGCCTTAAATGAATTGCATGATCGTTTTTAAGCGGCAAATGATGCGATTGGATTGGTAATATAATATCAAAGTTAATTCCTTTTTGCAATTACTCGCTTAAATCTTTGCTAATGACAAACGCAATCGCCAATGACAGCGTTGTCTATTAAAGTGAACATAAAATAGTAAACGAACTATTTACAGGAAAAATATGTGTCATTTGTTCAGAGATTTGTAGTGCATATGTGGGATACTGACTTGGTATATGGGAGATGTTGTTGACTAAAGCAGTTACAGTTTTATTGAGGAAATGAAGTAATTCTTGAAAACTTAGATTTTTTTTTGTGTATTTGACCAACACTCAGGAGATGTGATGGAACTAGGAAAAGAGATTGTGGGAAGGAGGATATAGGGAGTAGTGTTTGTGGATATTCAATTTGAACCCTTGAATATCATAATTGGAGGGAAAGACTAAAGCAGGATGTTTATTCCACATTCGTGCTGTGCGGCTAAAAAACGAGTTTTCTCTATAGAGCGTCGAGCGATCCACTGGAAAATCGACAACAAAGGGGATGAGCCCTTGTTGAATTGTGTGTGCAACGAAGATATGTATGGGTTTCAGGAACAAGAGCCCTAATTTGGTTTGAGCACATGCCATTATAATAGCGATTGAAGATGCTCCAGTAAGTCAATAGAGTTGGCTACCCTACTGTCTCCGATAAGCACCTTCGCCCTCTCTTGTACCGGGTCGTGAAGCTCCAAAATAGACTTTGAAGCACAGGCCCATACATGAGAGTTGTATCCCATTGTATTTTATAAGTGATATATATATTAGTGAAGTGTGACTTACACCGCTTTTGAAAGCCGAGATACTTGAATGCTTCTTTCGACACTTGAAAAACGTGTTTAGTCCAACGGAGATCACACTGATTTTTCATGCCTAGAACTTCAAGAGTTTCTGATTCCTCAATATTTATACCACCCCCAAATAACTTGTATGCTAGCGGTACTTACTTACTTAAATGATCTATATTTACAAAATGTTAAGATCAAATCCTAAGCATATTTAAGATCTTGTGCATATATTCTTTAATTTCGCAGACCAAGCTTTGAAAGACTTTCCTCTACTTGGTCATTTCTCCGAAGTTTCGGACATCATCTTCCCATATGCTAACCCATATTTTTATAGTTCTTATGGGAGAACTCGCTACACATGTTAGCTCACTATATTAAAGGGCGTTAACGTTGTTTCCTGGGTCATACCACGAGGAGGTCGGTGTTCGCGGTTAAGACAAAGGATAACCAAGATAAGTCTGGGCTTACCAAGTTAAGACCAATCAGAACTATTGCTTGGTATCCAACATCCCCTACATCCCATGAGTAGCGGTACTCCCGTTTGATTAATAATAAGATAGGTCCTCTTTTGATCAAGTTGCCGATTTTTGTTAAAGGAGAATATAATTTTTCAACAAAGATCTTTTTTTGCAGTTTTACGATTAAGGAAGCCTTAGAATCATTTCTTCTGCATAAGAGCTCGTTAATTATTGGTTAGAGCTCTTCCTCCTTCAGAAATATAAAAATATCAGTATATTTTTAATGCATCAATCCTGCCTCTTTGTGATTTGACCACCTGTGGTATTCAGACCATGACTGATGTAGCGAATTGGTATGTTATCCAGATTTATATGGAACAAGTGCTTTTGGCACTCGTAAAACAATAAAGTTGCTATAATATTCAGATCTTTTCTTTCAACAAAGATCTTCAACTTTACTAAATATTACTACTAAACAAAACTACCAATAGTTCTTCTGCATAAGATCTCGTTGATTAATGGTTAGAGTTCTTCCTCCAAGAAATAGAATAATTCTTCAAGCGGAGATGCTTTTATGTGATGTTAAAGGATCGCCGAGACAATGGGACCCACTTGTGCAAAAACATGGGAGGAAGAAGCTCCACCAACCTTCTGAAGTGAAGGTATACAAGTCAAGTTACCAAAAAAGGGTGGCTCCAAAGACCGGAGCAACTATGAAGGCCTTTGACAGCGAAAATTTTAGAAAATCGTAAAATGCCAAACTTAATTCGGGCAATGTACATGGATTTTATATGTCATGTCCTACACAAAGTTAAATTGTCAAGTCCGGTCGAAACTGCTACTGGAGCAAAGCAAGAAAGTATTTTGTAGCCAATTCCTGTCATGGCATGGCTTTAAATTGTAAACACGGTATCCAATGGGCACCCTTCAAACAAATCGAGGATTTTGAACATACTAATGACCTATGTTTTCTAGGTCAAAGCTTAGATCGCCTTCAAGAAAATACTAATGCTATCAGTGTTGAATCTCGGGCAGCTGGGCTGGAAATCAATATTTCCAAGACAAAGATTATGCCAGGAGGTTATGGCGTCACCGTCATACACATCAATGTGAATAACTAGGGAACTGGATGTGTAGGTACCTTTAATTATCTTAGATGTTTGGTATTTACAAAAGGTGGAGCCAGCGAGGAGATTGAATAGCGTATCTATGGGAAAAACTGTTTTCGACATTCTCTGAGCTATTTGGAAGTCTCGGCATATATCAACAACAACTAAGTTACAAATATATAACTCGAATATCAAGGCAATCCTGTATTACGGTCATCGATAAGCGAGTACAAACCTTTGCAAACAGTACTTATGGCAAATCTTTTATATATAAAGGCCGAATCGCTGAAAGAATGAAGATCTATTAAACGTGACAAACCAAATCCCTATTTCTATAGAAGTATATCAATCCAAATAGCGGTGGATCGGCCACAAATTTCGAAAGCCAAATACGCAGGGAAGCGGAAGTCGTGTGGATACACCTATTAAAACGTGGATAAGGTTAATGGATGCGGACTTGCAAGCAGCAAACTATTCATGGAAGGACGAGTGCCTCGTAATAGAGTTCGATATAAAAGGATAGTTGAGGTCATATGCTCAACTGAAAGTCAGGTAAAGAAGAGAGTTTATTACCTCTACGGTTCTTCAAAACATCGATAAAACGATGCCAGATTTTGGAGATCTTGAAATCTATAACATCGGTTATAGCTTTATTCTTTAAGCTCGTTGACGTAAGTATGATGAATTCTGAAGCTTCTGAGAGTATCATCGACAAATGACGGGTGAAAAAAACATGTCAAGATAAACTTGACTGATGAATTTGTGAACTCTTGAGACCAGTAACGACTAGTAACTGGGGAAGCAAATAATATAACAAGAGCAAATGCAAGACCTGAGAGAGAGCTCTTAACTACCGATGCATCGCAATGCAAGCTTAGGAATAACGTCATAAAAACGACAATGAAATCAAAATAATTAATCGGATTCAGAAGATCCTAAGAGTATTAACGACTTATTACTAATTGCAGACCCAAAAGCCATACCAAGACGAACATGATAATTAATTATATTTAACCTTCAACGAAATCCAGAGAATTCGAGAGCATTGGAGATCGGTGACGACTTTCGTAGCTCAAATACAAATCACAAAGGGTCCCACAAAGGGTCCCAAGGAGCTCTTATTTGCAGCAGTAGAAACAAGCATAAGAACGCTAAAAAATCAATAAAAACCGAAGACGATGAAAATATCCCATCAATATGAATTCGACGGCTCTAACAATTGTTAAAGCTACAACGAAATCATAACTAAGTCGGGAACTTCCAAGATCGGCAACGACTAACTAGGGCAGCAAATAGGATAGCAGGAGCAAACAAAAATAACTGAAGATCTTAGAGAGCTCTTAAATAATAGAATATGGTGTTAAAACCAGAATGGAATCAAAAGAATTAAACAATTTTGGAAGGTCTTTGGAGTGAATGTATTAATCCATGGCAAGATGGATTAGATCCAGACGGATTCGGAGTTATCTGACATCGACAACGACTAAGTTGAAAAGCAAATATAACATACAACTGCAAGTATAGATTACAGGAGATCTAAAGAACTTCTTAGAGTGCCAAAGATATTACGGGTCTAAAACTCGCACCAAGCTTATTGAGAGCCCTAAATGTTGATGAATTTGAGAGCTCTTTATACTGTTAAAGTACCTAAAGGTCTTGGAGAACAGCATTTTTGTCAGATTGGGGATTGACGGGAAATCATCTGCTAAAAAAGGCAATCACTCAGAAGCGGACTTAGAATCAAGTGGTTACTACCCGTTTTTACGGCGGATGATTTTACTTGAAATAATTGCATAAGAGAGGTTTGCATAAAACGTTTCCTACAGTTTTTTGATCATAACGATTCTAAAGCTCTCATCTAAGAGGCCACGCAAATTAAGATTTTTTGGCTGATGGTCACAACGATTCTACGGATCCCATCTTAGAGGCTAGGAAAGTTTAGTTCTCCTTTTGGTGTCACTAACGGAAATTATGACTACAACGATTGGACCATCTGAAGGAAGCAATCACTCGAAAGTGATCCACTTGACCAATAAAAGAGGATTTGTCTTTTATCAGCACAACCCCAGGTCAAACAAGTCGATGATAAGTCATCAGAAGTCTTGGAGGTTCCATTATGAGTTTCTCGTGCATCCACCATATAGTCAAGACTTGGCATCAAATAAATATTAATAGTTATTGTCTCTGACGAACGATTTAGATAATAAACAATCATAACGATCAGAGTTTCCATGATCTTCAACATTGCGGTTATCGAACAGCATTTGGTAGTAAGGTTCTAATTTCTGTTACCATTTCCTGTCTCTGGAAGACGATTTTGCTGGTGAAAAATTTACAATAGGAAAGGTTTGCAGATTTCAGTTATGTGTTAAGTTTATTGATCATAAGAACCAGGGTATCTTTGAAGTTCAGAATTGTAGTTATCGAAATCAAATAAATTACTTATATTATTGATTTTTTTACAAAACCTAATATATCAATCAATAAATTCCCCTTCCTTTTGAATATCTTAGCCTTTCCTTTTAAGAAGATTACTTCTAAAGCTCAAACCCTTTTCTTAAAACTTTAATTATTTAAAACATTTAACACTCGATTACTTATGTATTTTCAAAGAAAAACCATCAGCTAAAATTAAACATCATGACATCAAATATCAATCACATTCAAACGAAAACTCATCACATGAATTTACAAAAGAAAGACATTTATCATTTACCTTCCAAAGCAACATCAGCAACATCAACCTTCTTCAAATAGAAAACAGCAAATAAAAGAAAAACAATCTTTACATAAGTAAAAAGGATTTAAATATGTAAAACTTAAGCATTCCGTGTAATGTATAGTAAATGTATGGAGTAAATTTAATTACATTTCAACCACGTATAATCAAATTCTACTTTATTCACGCGAAATTTATTTCCTTTCTACGTCATTTACATCCTGCAAAAATGAATGATGGAGTGAATATTTCAAAATTAATGTATGACTACACACCAAAATACGAGCACACACATACTCATGCAAACTTCTCAATGACATAAGAGAATGAATGACTGAATGAGTGATGTGAATGTGTATATTTAACGTGTGATGTCGTTGTCATTGTCACTGTATAGTTGACTGTCAGCCTGCCTGAATATTCTTCATTTTATTGTCGTTGCTCCTCTACTCGTTTCTGCTGCTGTTCATTTGATGTTGAAAACCCTCTCTCGTATGTAGATTTTCTGTTTTTTTTTTTGCATCCAACATGTTTATGTTGTTGAAGTTTGATATGTGATTGTTAGCTGCTACTGATTCTGCTGCTGTTTGTTATGTATTCCAGCTCTTCTTCGGAAGAATTTGCTGTATACAGCGAAATGTACACAAGGGATACGCGCGAAGCAACAATACGCGACTAAACAATTCCCATCAAGCGACTTCACTGTCACTTGTCACATCTCACATGTCAACATGTTGGCATTGAGGTGACAGGCAGGAACAGAGGGAACCAAAACTTGCGAATGTGTAAGAAACGAAGTAATGTTGAGCGAAGGAATAAATGAATAGATGTTCGAGGTAACACATACATATGAATTTTAAATGTAAATGTTCAGAAAGACGATACTTAAAAGAGTTAAGACTACCGAAATTGTTCAAAGTTCAGTTCTAGTTCAGCTGTAGTTCAGTTCTAGTTCAGTTCTAGTTCTAGTTCAGTTCTAGTTCAGTTCTAGTTCAGTTCTAGTTCAGTTCTAGTTCAGTTCTAGTTCAGTTCTAGTTCAGTTCTAGTTCAGTTCTAGTTCAGTTCTAGTTCAGTTCTAGTTCAGTTCTAGTTCAGTTCTAGTTCAGTTCTAGTTCAGTTCTAGTTCAGTTCTAGTTCAGTTCTAGTTCAGTTCTAGTTCAGTTCTAGTTCAGTTCTAGTTCAGTTCTAGTTCAGTTCTAGTTCAGTTCTAGTTCAGTTCTAGTTCAGTTCTAGTTCAGTTCTAGTTCAGTTCTAGTTCAGTTCTAGTTCAGTTCTAGTTCAGTTCTAGTTCAGTTCTAGTTCAGTTCTAGTTCAGTTCTAGTTCAGTTCTAGTTCAGTTCTAGTTCAGTTCTAGTTCAGTTCTAGTTCAGTTCTAGTTCAGTTCTAGTTCAGTTCTAGTTCAGTTCTAGTTCAGTTCTAGTTCAGTTCTAGTTCAGTTCTAGTTCAGTTCTAGTTCAGTTCTAGTTCAGTTCTAGTTCAGTTCTAGTTCAGTTCTAGTTCAGTTCTAGTTCAGTTCTAGTTCAGTTCTAGTTCAGTTCTAGTTCAGTTCTAGTTCAGTTCTAGTTCAGTTCTAGTTCAGTTCTAGTTCAGTTCTAGTTCAGTTCTAGTTCAGTTCTAGTTCAGTTCTAGTTCAGTTCTAGTTCAGTTCTAGTTCAGTTCTAGTTCAGTTCTAGTTCAGTTCTAGTTCAGTTCTAGTTCAGTTCTAGTTCAGTTCTAGTTCAGTTCTAGTTCAGTTCTAGTTCAGTTCTAGTTCAGTTCTAGTTCAGTTCTAGTTCAGTTCTAGTTCAGTTCTAGTTCAGTTCTAGTTCAGTTCTAGTTCAGTTCTAGTTCAGTTCTAGTTCAGTTCTAGTTCAGTTCTAGTTCAGTTCTAGTTCAGTTCTAGTTCAGTTCTAGTTCAGTTCTAGTTCAGTTCTAGTTCAGTTCTAGTTCAGTTCTAGTTCAGTTCTAGTTCAGTTCTAGTTCAGTTCTAGTTCAGTTCTAGTTCAGTTCTAGTTCAGTTCAGTTCTAGTTCAGTTCTAGTTCAGTTCTAGTTCAGTTCTAGTTCAGTTCTAGTTCAGTTCTAGTTCAGTTCTAGTTCAGTTCTAGTTCAGTTCTAGTTCAGTTCTAGTTCAGTTCTAGTTCAGTTCTAGTTCAGTTCTAGTTCAGTTCTAGTTCAGTTCTAGTTCAGTTCTAGTTCAGTTCTAGTTCAGTTCTAGTTCAGTTCTAGTTCAGTTCTAGTTCAGTTCTAGTTCAGTTCTAGTTCAGTTCTAGTTCAGTTCTAGTTCAGTTCTAGTTCAGTTCTAGTTCAGTTCTAGTTCAGTTCTAGTTCAGTTCTAGTTCAGTTCTAGTTCAGTTCTAGTTCAGTTCTAGTTCAGTTCTAGTTCAGTTCTAGTTCAGTTCTAGTTCAGTTCTAGTTCAGTTCTAGTTCAGTTCTAGTTCAGTTTTCTAGTTCAGTTCTAGTTCAGTTCTAGTTCAGTTCTAGTTCAGTTCTAGTTCAGTTCTAGTTCAGTTCTAGTTCAGTTCTAGTTCAGTTCTAGTTCAGTTCTAGTTCAGTTTCTAGTTCAGTTCTAGTTCAGTTCTAGTTCAGTTCTAGTTCAGTTCTAGTTCAGTTCTAGTTCAGTTCTAGTTCAGTTCTAGTTCAGTTCTAGTTCAGTTCTAGTTCAGTTCTAGTTCAGTTCTAGTTCAGTTCTAGTTCAGTTCTAGTTCAGTTCTAGTTCAGTTCTAGTTCAGTTCTAGTTCAGTTCTTAGTTCAGCAGTTCTAGTTCAGTTCTAGTTCAGTTCTAGTTCAGTTCTAGTTCAGTTCTTTCAGTTCTAGTTCAGTTCTAGTTCAGTTCTAGTTCAGTTCCTAGTTCAGTTCTAGTTCAGTTCTAGTTCAGTTCTAGCTCAATTCTAGTTCAGTTCTAGTTCAGTTCTAGTTCAGTTCTAGTTCAGTTCTAGTTCAGTTCTAGTTCAGTTCTAGTTCAGTTCTAGTTCAGTTCTAGTTCAGTTCTAGTTCAGTTCTAGTTCAGTTCTAGTTCAGTTCTAGTTCAGTTCTAGTTCAGTTCTAGTTCAGTTCTAGTTCAGTTCTAGTTCAGTTCTAGTTCAGTTCTAGTTCAGTTCTAGTTCAGTTCTAGTTCAGTTCTAGTTCAGTTCTAGTTCAGTTCTAGTTCAGTTCTAGTTCAGTTCTAGTTCAGTTCTAGTTCAGTTCTAGTTCAGTTCTAGTTCAGTTCTAGTTCAGTTCTAGTTCAGTTCTAGTTCAGTTCTAGTTCAGTTCTAGTTCAGTTCTAGTTCAGTTCTAGTTCAGTTTCTAGTTCAGTTCTAGTTCAGTTCTAGTTCAGTTCTAGTTCAGTTCTAGTTCAGTTCTAGTTCAGTTCTAGTTCAGTTCTAGTTCAGTTCTAGTTCAGTTCTAGTTCAGTTTCTAGTTCAGTTCTAGTTCAGTTCTAGTTCAGTTCTAGTTCAGTTCTAGTTCAGTTCTAGTTCAGTTCTAGTTCAGTTCTAGTTCAGTTCTAGTTCAGTTCTAGTTCAGTTCTAGTTCAGTTCAGTTCTAGTTCAGTTCTAGTTCAGTTCTAGTTCAGTTCTAGTTCAGTTCTAGTTCAGTTCTAGTTCAGTTCTAGTTCAGTTCTAGTTCAGTTCTAGTTCAGTTCTAGTTCAGTTCTAGTTCAGTTCTAGTTCAGTTCTAGTTCAGTTCTAGTTCAGTTCTAGTTCAGTTCTAGTTCAGTTCTAGTTCAGTTCTAGTTCAGTTCTAGTT
This sequence comes from Stomorhina lunata, assembly GCA_933228675.1. Taxonomy (NCBI): domain Eukaryota; kingdom Metazoa; phylum Arthropoda; class Insecta; order Diptera; family Rhiniidae; genus Stomorhina; species Stomorhina lunata. Next base: position 24,892,797 of record OW121741.1, read on the forward strand.
CAGTTCTAGTTCAGTTCTAGTTCAGTTCTAGTTCAGTTCTAGTTCAGTTCTAGTTCAGTTCTAGTTCAGTTCTAGTTCAGTTCTAGTTCAGTTCTAGTTCAGTTCTAGTTCAGTTCTAGTTCAGTTCTAGTTCAGTTCTAGTTCAGTTCTAGTTCAGTTCTAGTTCAGTTCAGTTCTAGTTCAGTTCTAGTTCAGTTCTAGTTCAGTTCTAGTTCAGTTCTAGTTCAGTTCTAGTTCAGTTCTAGTTCAGTTCTAGTTCAGTTCTAGTTCAGTTCTAGTTCAGTTCTAGTTCAGTTCTAGTTCAGTTCTAGTTCAGTTCTAGTTCAGTTCTAGTTCAGTTCTAGTTCAGTTCTAGTTCAGTTCTAGTTCAGTTCTAGTTCAGTTCTAGTTCAGTTCTAGTCAGTTCTAGTTCAGTTCTAGTCAGTTCTAGTTCAGTTCTAGTTCAGTTCTAGTTCAGTTCTAGTTCAGTTCTAGTTCAGTTCTAGTTCAGTTCTAGTTCAGTTCTAGTTCAGTTCTAGTTCAGTTCTAGTTCAGTTCTAGTTCAGTTCTAGTTCAGTTCTAGTTCAGTTCTAGTTCAGTTCTAGTTCAGTTCTAGTTCAGTTCTAGTTCAGTTCTAGTTCAGTTCTAGTTCAGTTCTAGTTCAGTTCTAGTTCAGTTCTAGTTCAGTTCTAGTTCAGTTCTAGTTCGAGTTCTAGTTCAGTTCTAGTTCAGTTCTAGTTCAGTTCTAGTTCAGTTCTAGTTCAGTTCTAGTTCAGTTCTAGTTCAGTTCTAGTTCAGTCTAGTCATCAGTTCAGTTCTAGTTCAGTTCTAGTTCAGTTCTAGTTCAGTTCTAGTTCAGCTAGTTCAGTTCTAGTTCAGTTCTAGTTCAGTTCTAGTTCAGTTCTAGTTCAGTTCTAGTTCAGTTCTAGTTCAGTTCTAGTTCAGTTCTAGTTCAGTTCTAGTTCAGTTCTAGTTCAGTTCTAGTTCAGTTCTAGTTCAGTTCTAGTTCAGTTCTAGTTTCAGTTCTAGTTCAGTTCTAGTTCAGTTCTAGTTCAGTTCTAGTTCAGTTCTAGTTCAGTTCTAGTTCAGTTCTAGTTCAGTTCTAGTTCAGTTCTAGTTCAGTTCTAGTTCAGTTCTAGTTCAGTTCTAGTTCAGTTCTAGTTCAGTTCTAGTTCAGTTCTAGTTCAGTTCTAGTTTCAGTTCTAGTTCAGGTTCTAGTTCAGTTCTAGTTCAGTTCTAGTTCAGTTCTAGTTCAGTTCTAGTTCAGTTCTAGTTCAGTTCTAGTTCAGTTCTAGTTCAGTTCTAGTTCAGTTCTAGTTCAGTTCTAGTTCAGTTTCTAGTTCAGTTTCTAGTTCAGTTCTAGTTCAGTTCTAGTTCAGTTCTAGTTCAGTTTCTAGTTCAGTTCTAGTTCAGTTCTAGTTCAGTTCTAGTTCAGTTCTAGTTCAGTTCTAGTTCAGTTCTAGTTCAGTTCTAGTTCAGTTCTAGTTCAGTTCTAGTTCAGTTCTAGTTCAGTTCTAGTTCAGTTCTAGTTCAGTTCTAGTTCAGTTCTAGTTCAGTTCTAGTTCAGTTCTAGTTCAGTTCCAGTTCAGTTCTAGTTCAGTTCTAGTTCAGTTCTAGTTCAGTTCTAGTTCAGTTCTAGTTCAGTTCTAGTTCAGTTCTAGCTTCAAGTTCTAGTTCAGTTCTAGTTCAGTTCTAGTTCAGTTCTAGTTCAGTTCTAGTTCAGTTCTAGTTCAGTTCTAGTTCAGTTCTAGTTCAGTTCTAGTTCAGTTCTAGTTCAGTTCTAGTTCAGTTCTAGTTCAGTTCTAGTTCAGTTCTAGTTCAGTTCTAGTTCAGTTCAGTTCTAGTTCAGTTCTAGTTCAGTTCTTGTTCAGTTCTAGTTCAGTTCTAGTTCAGTTCTAGTTCAGTTCTAGTTCAGTTCTAGTTCAGTTCTAGTTCAGTTCTAGTTCAGTTCTAGTTCAGTTCTAGTTCAGTTCTAGTTCAGTTCTAGTTCAGTTCTAGTTCAGTTCTAGTTTAGTTCTAGTTCAGTTCTAGTTCAGTTCTAGTTCAGTTCTAGTTCAGTTCTAGTTCAGTTCTAGTTCAGTTCTAGTTCAGTTCTAGTTCAGTTCTAGTTCAGTTCTAGTTCAGTTCTAGTTCAGTTCTAGTTCAGTTCTAGTTCAGTTCTAGTTCAGTTCTAGTTCAGTTCTAGTTCAGTTCTAGTTCAGTTCTAGTTCAGTTCTAGTTCAGTTCTAGTTCAGTTCTAGTTCAGTTCTAGTTCAGTTCTAGTTCAGTTCTAGTTCAGTTCTAGTTCAGTTCTAGTTCAGTTCTAGTTCAGTTCTAGTTCAGTTCTAGTTCAGTTCTAGTTCAGTTCTAGTTCAGTTCTAGTTCAGTTCTAGTTCAGTTCTAGTTCAGTTCTAGTTCAGTTCTAGTTCAGTTCTAGTTCAGTTCTAGTTCAGTTCTAGTTCAGTTCTAGTTCAGTTCTAGTTCAGTTCTAGTTCAGTTCTAGTTCAGTTCTAGTTCAGTTCTAGTTCAGTTCTAGTTCAGTTCTAGTTCAGTTCTAGTTCAGTTCTAGTTCAGTTCTAGTTCAGTTCTAGTTCAGTTCTAGTTCAGTTCTAGTTCAGTTCTAGTTCAGTTCTAGTTCAGCTCTAGTTCAGTTCTAGTTCAGTTCTAGTTCAGTTTAAGGTTTAGTTGGAGGTTCAGTTCGAGGTTTAGGTCTCAGTTATGTTTAAGGTTCAGTTCTCGGTTCAGTTCTACGTTCAGTTCTAGGTTTAGTTCTAGGTTCAATTCTAAGTTTAGTTCAGCTCTAGTTTCACTTCTAGTTCAGTTTAAGTTTAGTTCTAGTTCAGTTCCAGATCCAGGTTTACTTTAGAAATAGAATAAATTCCTTTCTGTTTCTGCTAAAAGACATTTCGTTAACATTCGTGTCAGTATGAGTGAGTTTTTGCATTTGAGGATAAATTTTTATGCTTTTGGCATTGTTTGCCTTCGCAACTCTACGTTGATCCTGGTATTGTTGGTAATGCCTGACTGTCGTCTTTTTCCAAACGTTCTTTCATTCTTATTTTTGTTGTTTTTTGTTTTTTTTTTAATTTTCATACTCTTTACTTCACATGACACAAAATGAATTACTCGCGTGAACAACAAAACTGTCAGGGCGCTGTCAGTTGAAGAGGCGTGTTGCATTCATGTTGCGTGCTTATGTTGAGGTGTCAGCAAGAGCTGTTTGAATATTTCGTTTTATTTTCATATATTCTTATTTTTTTGCTATGTCTTTAACAGAAAAGCCCAGATGACAAGCAACAGCCGTAATACTTGTAGTAGCAGAAAAACAGGCAGCTCTTTTTAATATATGAATTTGTGCTGTGCACATAAGTATTCCTGTTCGTAAATAAATATAATGTAGTCATTCTTACCGCTACTAAACAATGCCCTCATACTAGTCCTCAACGTTGTTGTCGTCATCATCATCGTCAACATCATCTAACTTAACATACGAATTTTGCGCATTGTGGAATTTATAAATGCACTGACAGAAGCTGTTAAACAGTTTCGTTATTGTCTCCTTTATTTTTCTGCCTTCTTTCCCTCACAATCAGTTTAAGAATTCAGCTTGACACAATCCTCGTACATAAGATAAATTATTTTAATTTCTTCTACGGCTGATGCCATTGAAAGAACTTGTTCAAGTAAAAACAATACGTCACCGAAAACAGAAGACATTTTTATGCCAACTTAGGCAACGCCTCAGGTATTTTGTTAAATTGCTGGAAATTTTTTCGCTAGGCAAAAGGAATATATATTTTTTTGTAAAGACTCAAGTAAAAGAATTGAAACAATATCATAAAGTGTTCAACAAATTGTTTGTTTCTTCCTTGGGATGTTCTTATTGTCTCCTTTCTTATTTTGTTATTTAATAATTTTTTGTTGTTTGCTTTCTCGAAAACGGAAGGAATACATACATTGTGGTTATTCATGTGTGGTTTTGAAAACTTATTTGTACTTGTCTATGTAAGTACACACAACCATATGTGCTCTTGCAACTTAGTCATGTTGTGTGAGGTAGGTTGTCCTTCACTTTCTTTCTTATTTTCATATAAATTTTCCTTGTACCACCTCCTGATTATGTTGATGGATTCATTTTTTGTTTCTTCAACTAAATTGATTTGGTTACTGTTTTATGAAGTTTAATACGATTTTATTTGGTTGCTTGTCGTACAAATATTTCAATTTACAATTATTTCAGTATTTCTATAGAAAAATTTTCAATAGAAAATTTTCGATAAAAAAAATTTTCTATAGAAAAATTTTCTGTAAAAAAATTTTTCTACAGAAAAATTTTCAGTAAAAAAAAATTTCTACAGAAAAGTATTTCTAAAGAAAAATTTTCGTAGAAAACATTTTTCTATAGAAAAATTTTCAATAAAAAATTTTCGTTAAAAAAATTTTTTATAGAAAAATATTCGATCAACAAATTTTTCTATAGAAAAATTTTTGTTTAAAAATTTATTCTATAGAAAAATTTTCGTTAAAAAATTTATTCTATAGAAAAATGTTTGTCAAAAAAAATTTTCTATAAAAAAATTTTCGTAAAAAAAAATTTTTATAGAAATATTTTCGTTAAAAAAATTTTTCTATAGAAAAATTTTCGTTAAAAAAATTTTTCTATAGTAAAATTTTCGTTAAAAAAATTCTTCTATAGAAAAATTTTCGTTAAAAAAAGTTTTCTATAGAAAAATTTTCGTTAAAAAAATTTCTCTATAGAAAAATTTTCGTTAAAAAAATTTTTCTATAGAAAAATTTTCGTTAAAAAAATTTTTCTATAGAAAAATTTTTCTATAGTAAAATTTTCGTTAAAAAAATTTTTCTATAGAAAAATTTTCGTTAAAAAAATTTTCTATAAAAAAATTTTCGTTAAAAAAACTTTCTATAAAAAATTTTCGTTAAAAAAATTTTTCTATAGAAAAATTTTCGTTAAAAAAATTTTTCTATAGAAAAATTTTCGTTAAAAAAATTTTTCTATAGAAAAATTTTCGTTAAAAAAATTTTTCTATAGAAAAATTTTCGTTAAAAAAATTTTTCTATAGAAAAATTTTCGTTAAAAAAATTTTTCTATAGAAAAATTTTCGTTAAAAAAATTTTTCTATAGAAAAATTTTCGTTAAAAAAATTTTTCTATAGAAAAATTTTCGTTAAAAAAATTTTTCTATAGAAAAATTTTCGTTAAAAAAATTTTTCTATAGAAAAATTTTCGTTAAAAAAATTTTTCTATAGAAAAATTTTCGTTAAAAAAATTTTTCTATAGAAAAATTTTCGTTAAAAAAATTTTTCTATAGAAAAATTTTCGTTAAAAAAATTTTTCTATAGAAAAATTTTCGTTAAAAAAATTTTTCTATAGAAAAATTTTCGTTAAAAAAATTTTTCTATAGAAAAATTTTCGTTAAAAAAATTTTTCTATAGAAAAATTTTCGTTAAAAAAATTTTTCTATAGAAAAATTTTCGTTAAAAAAATTTTTCTATAGAAAAATTTTCGTTAAAAAAATTTTTCTATAGAAAAATTTTCGTTAAAAAAATTTTTCTATAGAAAAATTTTCGTTAAAAAAATTTTTCTATGGAAAAATTTTCGTTAAAAAAATTTTTCTATAGAAAAATTTTCGTTAAAAAAATTTTTTTATAGCAAAATTTTCGTTAAAAAAATTTTTCTATAGAAAAATTTTTGTTAAAAAAATTTTTCTATAGAAAAATTTTCGTTAAAAAAATTTGTCTATAGAAAAGTTTTCGGTAAAAAAATTTTTCTATAGAAAAATTTTCGATAAAAAAATTTTTCTATAGAAAAATTTTCGATAAAAAAATTTTTCTATAGAAAAATTTTCGATAAAAAAATTTTTCTATAGAAAAATTTTCGATAAAAAAATTTTTCTATAGAAAAATTTTTGAAAAAAAAAAAATTTATATAGAAAATTTTTCGATAAAAAAATTTTTCTATAGAAAAATTTTTGTTAAAAAAAAATTTTCTAAAAAATATTTTCGATTAAAACTTTTTACACAAAAATATTTTTGATAAAAATTTTCGATAAAACCATTTTTCTATAGTAAAATTTTTGATAAAAAAAAAAAAAAAATTTCTATAGAAAAATTTTCGATAAAAAAAACTTTTCTATAGAAAAATTTTCGATAAAAAAAATTTTTTCTATAGAAAAATTTTCGATAAAAACAAATTTTTCCATAGAAAAATTTTCGATAAAACAATTTTTCTATAGAAAAATTTCCGATAAAACAATTTCTGTATAGAAAAATTTTCAATAAAACAATTTTTCTATAGAAAAAATTTCGATAAAACAATTTTTCTATAGAAAAATTTTCGATAAAACAATTTTTCTATAGAAAAATTTTCGATAAAACAATTTTTCCATAGAAAGGTTTTCGATAAAACAATTTTTCTATAGAAAAATTTTCGATTAAACAATTTTTCTATACAAAAATTTCGATAAAAAAGTTTTCCTATAGACAAATTTTCGTTAACAAAATGTTCTATCGAAAAATTTACTATAAAAAAAATTCTCTATAGAAAAATTTTCGATAGAAATATTTTTCTATAAAAAATTGTTGGTTTTTTTTAATTTTTTTCTTATTCTTTTCCCTCCCTTTAGTTTTTCATAACAATTTCCTTTTTCTTCATTTCAGCCATTTTTGCAATATTTATTCATTTCCTTTCACATGTGTGTTCCTTGTCAGTCAGTATCTTCAGGGCTCCCTTTGTTCCCTACTACCATATGTGACAGTTTGCTAAGTGATTGATATCTGACAGCACAATAATTCAAAATATTTTTTGCATACGAAACATTTTAGATAAAAGCTTACTTAACACCCAGTTGATAAAGCATCTTAAGTCTGCTTAAGAAATTATTTACTTCTTTTTGGGAAAGGCATCAAGGAGGAGGATGATAAATGTGATAACAATTTCAAATGTTATTTAGAAAATTTTGAATTGGTTTGGGAGCAGGGAAGAAAAATTAAGATTCGGAAGAAATGAAGAGAATTTCAAAAGTATTCTAGATTTATGTTAAATGCTTTAATAATGACATAATTATATATGTAAGAGAGTTAGATATATTTTTAAGGTTTTGCTTAGAAGGGGAAATGGAAAATAGGAGGTTTAGAAAAAATATTGAAAGTAATCTAAAAAATGTCATATATTCTTTTTTACTTAAAACTAAAACTTAATTTTACAAAAAAAAAAAAAAAAAACGTTAGAACTAAGATTAATAAAATTCTCAATTAATATGAGAATATACATGTTTTTCTTAAAATTCTTTAAAACCTTCCTCTTTAATACGAAAAAGATTTAAACTTAATCCCCCCAATTTTCAACAAGTAGCTTCCTAAAACGGATATAATGAAACTCCTTGAAATAAATTGCGGAAACGTAATACGATACCAAAAAGGTACTGCCTCTCCTCTGACTACATATCGAAAGGTTGGTAACGGAAGAGTTTTCACAAAATATTCATAACTTTTGTAGACGATAAGAAGACTTTTCTATAGAAAAGTTGACGATAGGAAGACTTTTCTATAGAAAAGTTGACGATAGGAAGACTTTTCTATAGAAAAGTTGACGATAGGAAGACTTTTCTCTAGAAAAGTTGACGATAGGAAGACTTTTTTATAGAAAAGTTGACGATAGGAAGACTTTTCTCTAGAAAAGTTGACGATAGGAAGACTTTTCTATAGAAAAGTTGACGATAGGAAGACTTTTCTATAGAAAAGTTGACGATAGGAAGACTTTTCTATAGAAAAGTTGACGATAGGAAGACTTTTCTATAGAAAAGTTGACGATAGGAAGACTTTTCTATAGAAAAGTTGACGATAGGAAGACTTTTCTATAGAAAAGTTGACGATAGGAAGACTTTTCTATAGAAAAGTAGACGATAGGAAGACTTTTCTATAGAAAAGTTGACGATAGGAAGACTTTTCTATAGAAAAATTGACGATAGGAAGACTTTTCTATAGAAAAGTTGACGATAGGAAGACTTTTCTATAGAAAAGTTGACGATAGGAAGACTTTTCTATAGAAAAGTTGACGATAGGAAGACTTTTCTATAGAAAAGTTGACGATAGGAAGACTTTTCTATAGAAAAGTTGACGATAGGAAGACTTTTCTATAGAAAAGTTGACGATAGGAAGACTTTTCTATAGAAAAGTTGACGATAGGAAGACTTTTCTATAGAAAAGTTGACGATAGGAAGACTTTTCTATAGAAAAGTTGACGATAGGAAGACTTTTCTATAGAAAAGTTGACGATAGGAAGACTTTTCTATAGAAAAGTTGACGATAGGAAGACTTTTCTATAGAAAAGTTGACGATAGGAAGACTTTTCTATAGAAAAGTTGACGATAGGAAGACTTTTCTATAGAAAAGTTGACGATAGGAAGACTTTTCTATAGAAAAGTTGACGATAGGAAGACTTTTCTATAGAAAAGTTGACGATAGGAAGACTTTTCTATAGAAAAGTTGACGATAGGAAGACTTTTCTATAGAAAAGTTGACGATAGGAAGACTTTTCTATAGAAAAGTTGACGATAGGAAGACTTTTCTATAGAAAAGTTGACGATAGGAAGACTTTTCTATAGAAAAGTTGACGATAGGAAGACTTTTCTATAGAAAAGTTGACGATAGGAAGACTTTTCTATAGAAAAGTTGACGATAGGAAGACTTTTCTATAGAAAAGTTGACGATAGGAAGACTTTTCTATAGAAAAGTTGACGATAGGAAGACTTTTCTATAGAAAAGTTGACGATAGGAAGACTTTTCTATAGAAAAGTTGACGATAGGAAGACTTTTCTATAAAACAGTTGATGATAGCAAGACTTTTCGATAGAATAGTTGATGATAGCAAGACTTTTCGATAAAATATTTTATGATAGCAAGACTTTTCGATAGAATAGTTGATGATAGCAAGACTTTTCGATAGAATATTTTATAATAGCAAGACCTTTCGATAGAATGGTTGATGATAGCAAGACTTTTTGATAGAATAGTTGATGATAGCAAGACTTTTCTATAGAAAAGTTGGTGATAGCAAGACTTTTCTGTAGAATAGTTGATAATAGGAAGACTTTTCTATGGAAAAGTTGATGAAAGGAAGACTTTTCTATGGAAAAGTTGATGATAGGAAGACTTTTCTATTGAAAAGTTGATGATAGGAAGACTTTTCTGTAGAAAAGTTGACGATAGGAAGACTTTGCTATAGAATAGTTGATGATAGGTGACTTTTATATAGAATAGTTAATGATAGGAAGACTTTTCTATAGAATTTTTGATAATAGGAAGACTTTTCTATAGAATGGTTGATGATAGGAAGACTTTTCTATAGAATAGTTGATGATAGGAAAACTTTTCTATAGAATAGTAATTGATACTAAGACTTTTCTACAGAATAGTTGGTGATGGGAAAACTTTTCTATAGTAAAGTTGATGATAGAAAGACTTTTATATAGAATAGTTAATGATAGGAAGACGTTTCTATAGAATATATGATAATATTAAGACTTTTCTATTGAATATTTGACTTTTCTATAGAAAAGTTGATGATGGGAAGACTTTTCTATAGAAAAGTTGATGATAGTTATGATAGATGATGATAGTTAATGATAGGAAGACGTTTCTATAGAATATATGATAATAGGAAGACTTTTCTATAGAATATTTGATGATAGGAAGACTTTTTCAAAGAATAGTTGATGATTTTAAGATTTTTCTATTGAATAGTTAACTATAGAAAAATTTTTCTATAGAATAGTTGATGATAGGAAGACTTTTCTATAGAAAAGTTGATTATAGGTAGACTTTACTATAGAAAAGTTGATGATATGAAGACTTTTTTTTCTATAATAAAGTTTATGATGGGATTGCCTAACCTGGTAATATATAAATTTTTTTTTTTTTTTGAAAATGTAAATTAATTTTCTTTTTCAATCTTTATTTCTGATTGAAGTATAAAAATGTATTTCCTTTTGGAGAAAACAAAAAATAATGAAAATAATAAGAATATAATGAAGGCGTAATTTAAGAGCTAAATTGAATAAAAAGACAAAACTATTAAGAAACAAAAAATCGTGTATAAACACGTAAAATAAACCAACTATTAATAAAAAGTAATAATTTTTAACAAAAGCATTTAATATAATGAAAATAGTATTAGTTAACAGCAAAAAAAAAAAAGTTTGAAAAGAAAACCTAACCGTTGAAAGGTTGTCAAGACAATGAACAGGCAATGATAGACAAAAGATGTGTTCACAACATATGAGATGTCATTCAATCTTCAACATACAAGACATCCCATCTCAGATCAGATCACAAAAAAATGAGTTAGTTTGTGTGAAAAGATGTGTTTTTGTGTGATGTGTTGATAATGACAGTGTTTTTTCCATTTAAATGCTCATATTTCTTTTCATAGTCTTCACATTTTCCCTGAATAAGCTACTAACATTTTAAGTTTCCATATTTTTTCTTATTTTTTTTTTACCAAACACGTATCAAATATTTACTCTTTTGTTAAAAATTACAAAACTGTCGGTAATTGTGATTGACAATGTGTTGATGCTTATTATTATCATCAACATTGTCATCATTGTTCTGCATTCATGGTGATGATGTTTTTTTATGTTTATGATGTTTATTTTTTCATTTATTCAATTAAGGTGTTGATGTTATATGATCTTTTAGTAGTTCGGGAACTAAAATGAAATTTCAAATGGAGTTTGTCATTTGATATGATTTTTCAATGTTTTTTGGGTTTAGAAATTTTTTTTATAGAGATCATATTTAATGAATTGGAATGCTCTGAAAAGCTAATTAATAAATTAACTCAAATTTCAAGATAAGTATCAGTCTGCCCGTCAGACTATGGTCATTAAATATAGCCTAATACCATATTATGATGTATGCCTAACATCTCGCAATAGACTCCCATATAAAAGGAAAGAAGAAGAATACCATATTAAAATATTTAGATAAAAAAATTTAATTATAACAAAACTTTTACTTGTTCTTAATAATCTATTTTTTTAATTTAAAATATTTTTTCTAATTATAGTTCTCAAAATTATTTATATCCAACATTTATGTATTATATTTACACAAAACTATTTGTTACAACTTACAAAAAGAAAATTTGTCATCTCTAGTTTTTTAAAATGACAATCTTCGTTTTCCCTGTACCTATTATAGTCCTTTAAAATGTCAAAGTGACAGTAAAATGTAAGAATATTCTCATTTTATTTATCCAAAAGCTTAAAGCTGGTTAAATGTTAACTTTCTAGCCAAACAGACACACTTTCATAAATGAACTTTTTCATTATTCTGTTGCAAGACGTCACAACTCAAAGTCATCATATACAAAAAATGTTCATGTCTTTGTTTTTTAATTTTCATTTTACCATTTTTGTAAATGACATTAGCAACACTGTAAATGGATGCAAACATCTAGCCACAAACACATTTTCTAATGCAGAAGTTTAAGTTAGATATGCAACACAGTTGAACTATTAAACCAAACAACGTGTTCCTTGTCTCACCCTGATGACTTTTCATCGTAGAATATGACATAAATGTCAGCACTGCATGTTCTATTTCATGACATTGCATTTTGATTTATTGTCGAGCATTAGAATGCACAACGATGTTGTGCTGGTATGAGTTTGTGTGAGAATGTATGAGTGTCTTAATACAATGTTGTACAGTGGGTCATAGTCTAGTCATAGTCTAGTCATAGTCTAGTCATAGTCTAGTCATAGTCTAGTCATAGTCTAGTCATAGTCTAGTCATAGTCTAGTCATAGTCTAGTCATAGTCTAGTCATAGTCTAGTCATAGTCTAGTCATAGTCTAGTCATAGTCTAGTCATAGTCTAGTCATAGTCTAGTCATAGTCTAGTCATAGTCTAGTCATAGTCTAGTCATAGTCTAGTCATAGTCTAGTCATAGTCTAGTCATAGTCTAGTCATAGTCTAGTCATAGTCTAGTCATAGTCTAGTCATAGTCTAGTCATAGTCTAGTCATAGTCTAGTCATAGTCTAGTCATAGTCTAGTCATAGTCTAGTCATAGTCTAGTCATAGTCTAGTCATAGTCTAGTCATAGTCTAGTCATAGTCTAGTCATAGTCTAGTCATAGTCTAGTCATAGTCTAGTCATAGTCTAGTCATAGTCTAGTCATAGTCTAGTCATAGTCTAGTCATAGTCTAGTCATAGTCTAGTCATAGTCTAGTCATAGTCTAGTCATAGTCTAGTCATAGTCTAGTCATAGTCTAGTCATAGTCTAGTCATAGTCTAGTCATAGTCTAGTCATAGTCTAGTCATAGTCTAGTCATAGTCTAGTCATAGTCTAGTCATAGTCTAGTCATAGTCTAGTCATAGTCTAGTCATAGTCTAGTCATAGTCTAGTCATAGTCTAGTCATAGTCTAGTCATAGTCTAGTCATAGTCTAGTCATAGTCTAGTCATAGTCTAGTCATAGTCTAGTCATAGTCTAGTCATAGTCTAGTCATAGTCTAGTCATAGTCTAGTCATAGTCTAGTCATAGTCTAGTCATAGTCTAGTCATAGTCTAGTCATAGTCTAGTCATAGTCTAGTCATAGTCTAGTCATAGTCTAGTCATAGTCTAGTCATAGTCTAGTCATAGTCTAGTCATAGTCTAGTCATAGTCTAGTCATAGTCTAGTCATAGTCTAGTCATAGTCTAGTCATAGTCTAGTCATAGTCTAGTCATAGTCTAGTCATAGTCTAGTCATAGTCTAGTCATAGTCTAGTCATAGTCTAGTCATAGTCTAGTCATAGTCTAGTCATAGTCTAGTCATAGTCTAGTCATAGTCTAGTCATAGTCTAGTCATAGTCTAGTCATAGTCTAGTCATAGTCTAGTCATAGTCTAGTCATAGTCTAGTCATAGTCTAGTCATAGTCTAGTCATAGTCTAGTCATAGTCTAGTCATAGTCTAGTCATAGTCTAGTCATAGTCTAGTCATAGTCTAGTCATAGTCTAGTCATAGTCTAGTCATAGTCTAGTCATAGTCTAGTCATAGTCTAGTCATAGTCTAGTCATAGTCTAGTCATAGTCTAGTCATAGTCTAGTCATAGTCTAGTCATAGTCTAGTCATAGTCTAGTCATAGTCTAGTCATAGTCTAGTCATAGTCTAGTCATAGTCTAGTCATAGTCTAGTCATAGTCTAGTCATAGTCTAGTCATAGTCTAGTCATAGTCTAGTCATAGTCTAGTCATAGTCTAGTCATAGTCTAGTCATAGTCTAGTCATAGTCTAGTCATAGTCTAGTCATAGTCTAGTCATAGTCTAGTCATAGTCTAGTCATAGTCTAGTCATAGTCTAGTCATAGTCTAGTCATAGTCTAGTCATAGTCTAGTCATAGTCTAGTCATAGTCTAGTCATAGTCTAGTCATAGTCTAGTCATAGTCTAGTCATAGTCTAGTCATAGTCTAGTCATAGTCTAGTCATAGTCTAGTCATAGTCTAGTCATAGTCTAGTCATAGTCTAGTCATAGTCTAGTCATAGTCTAGTCATAGTCTAGTCATAGTCTAGTCATAGTCTAGTCATAGTCTAGTCATAGTCTAGTCATAGTCTAGTCATAGTCTAGTCATAGTCTAGTCATAGTCTAGTCATAGTCTAGTCATAGTCTAGTCATAGTCTAGTCATAGTCTAGTCATAGTCTAGTCATAGTCTAGTCATAGTCTAGTCATAGTCTAGTCATAGTCTAGTCATAGTCTAGTCATAGTCTAGTCATAGTCTAGTCATAGTCTAGTCATAGTCTAGTCATAGTCTAGTCATAGTCTAGTCATAGTCTAGTCATAGTCTAGTCATAGTCTAGTCATAGTCTAGTCATAGTCTAGTCATAGTCTAGTCATAGTCTAGTCATAGTCTAGTCATAGTCTAGTCATAGTCTAGTCATAGTCTAGTCATAGTCTAGTCATAGTCTAGTCATAGTCTAGTCATAGTCTAGTCATAGTCTAGTCATAGTCTAGTCATAGTCTAGTCATAGTCTAGTCATAGTCTAGTCATAGTCTAGTCATAGTCTAGTCATAGTCTAGTCATAGTCTAGTCATAGTCTAGTCATAGTCTAGTCATAGTCTAGTCATAGTCTAGTCATAGTCTAGTCATAGTCTAGTCATAGTCTAGTCATAGTCTAGTCATAGTCTAGTCATAGTCTAGTCATAGTCTAGTCATAGTCTAGTCATAGTCTAGTCATAGTCTAGTCATAGTCTAGTCATAGTCTAGTCATAGTCTAGTCATAGTCTAGTCATAGTCTAGTCATAGTCTAGTCATAGTCTAGTCATAGTCTAGTCATAGTCTAGTCATAGTCTAGTCATAGTCTAGTCATAGTCTAGTCATAGTCTAGTCATAGTCTAGTCATAGTCTAGTCATAGTCTAGTCATAGTCTAGTCATAGTCTAGTCATAGTCTAGTCATAGTCTAGTCATAGTCTAGTCATAGTCTAGTCATAGTCTAGTCATAGTCTAGTCATAGTCTAGTCATAGTCTAGTCATAGTCTAGTCATAGTCTAGTCATAGTCTAGTCATAGTCTAGTCATAGTCTAGTCATAGTCTAGTCATAGTCTAGTCATAGTCTAGTCATAGTCTAGTCATAGTCTAGTCATAGTCTAGTCATAGTCTAGTCATAGTCTAGTCATAGTCTAGTCATAGTCTAGTCATAGTCTAGTCATAGTCTAGTCATAGTCTAGTCATAGTCTAGTCATAGTCTAGTCATAGTCTAGTCATAGTCTAGTCATAGTCTAGTCATAGTCTAGTCATAGTCTAGTCATAGTCTAGTCATAGTCTAGTCATAGTCTAGTCATAGTCTAGTCATAGTCTAGTCATAGTCTAGTCATAGTCTAGTCATAGTCTAGTCATAGTCTAGTCATAGTCTAGTCATAGTCTAGTCATAGTCTAGTCATAGTCTAGTCATAGTCTAGTCATAGTCTAGTCATAGTCTAGTCATAGTCTAGTCATAGTCTAGTCATAGTCTAGTCATAGTCTAGTCATAGTCTAGTCATAGTCTAGTCATAGTCTAGTCATAGTCTAGTCATAGTCTAGTCATAGTCTAGTCATAGTCTAGTCATAGTCTAGTCATAGTCTAGTCATAGTCTAGTCATAGTCTAGTCATAGTCTAGTCATAGTCTAGTCATAGTCTAGTCATAGTCTAGTCATAGTCTAGTCATAGTCTAGTCATAGTCTAGTCATAGTCTAGTCATAGTCTAGTCATAGTCTAGTCATAGTCTAGTCATAGTCTAGTCATAGTCTAGTCATAGTCTAGTCATAGTCTAGTCATAGTCTAGTCATAGTCTAGTCATAGTCTAGTCATAGTCTAGTCATAGTCTAGTCATAGTCTAGTCATAGTCTAGTCATAGTCTAGTCATAGTCTAGTCATAGTCTAGTCATAGTCTAGTCATAGTCTAGTCATAGTCTAGTCATAGTCTAGTCATAGTCTAGTCATAGTCTAGTCATAGTCTAGTCATAGTCTAGTCATAGTCTAGTCATAGTCTAGTCATAGTCTAGTCATAGTCTAGTCATAGTCTAGTCATAGTCTAGTCATAGTCTAGTCATAGTCTAGTCATAGTCTAGTCATAGTCTAGTCATAGTCTAGTCATAGTCTAGTCATAGTCTAGTCATAGTCTAGTCATAGTCTAGTCATAGTCTAGTCATAGTCTAGTCATAGTCTAGTCATAGTCTAGTCATAGTCTAGTCATAGTCTAGTCATAGTCTAGTCATAGTCTAGTCATAGTCTAGTCATAGTCTAGTCATAGTCTAGTCATAGTCTAGTCATAGTCTAGTCATAGTCTAGTCATAGTCTAGTCATAGTCTAGTCATAGTCTAGTCATAGTCTAGTCATAGTCTAGTCATAGTCTAGTCATAGTCTAGTCATAGTCTAGTCATAGTCTAGTCATAGTCTAGTCATAGTCTAGTCATAGTCTAGTCATAGTCTAGTCATAGTCTAGTCATAGTCTAGTCATAGTCTAGTCATAGTCTAGTCATAGTCTAGTCATAGTCTAGTCATAGTCTAGTCATAGTCTAGTCATAGTCTAGTCATAGTCTAGTCATAGTCTAGTCATAGTCTAGTCATAGTCTAGTCATAGTCTAGTCATAGTCTAGTCATAGTCTAGTCATAGTCTAGTCATAGTCTAGTCATAGTCTAGTCATAGTCTAGTCATAGTCTAGTCATAGTCTAGTCATAGTCTAGTCATAGTCTAGTCATAGTCTAGTCATAGTCTAGTCATAGTCTAGTCATAGTCTAGTCATAGTCTAGTCATAGTCTAGTCATAGTCTAGTCATAGTCTAGTCATAGTCTAGTCATAGTCTAGTCATAGTCTAGTCATAGTCTAGTCATAGTCTAGTCATAGTCTAGTCATAGTCTAGTCATAGTCTAGTCATAGTCTAGTCATAGTCTAGTCATAGTCTAGTCATAGTCTAGTCATAGTCTAGTCATAGTCTAGTCATAGTCTAGTCATAGTCTAGTCATAGTCTAGTCATAGTCTAGTCATAGTCTAGTCATAGTCTAGTCATAGTCTAGTCATAGTCTAGTCATAGTCTAGTCATAGTCTAGTCATAGTCTAGTCATAGTCTAGTCATAGTCTAGTCATAGTCTAGTCATAGTCTAGTCATAGTCTAGTCATAGTCTAGTCATAGTCTAGTCATAGTCTAGTCATAGTCTAGTCATAGTCTAGTCATAGTCTAGTCATAGTCTAGTCATAGTCTAGTCATAGTCTAGTCATAGTCTAGTCATAGTCTAGTCATAGTCTAGTCATAGTCTAGTCATAGTCTAGTCATAGTCTAGTCATAGTCTAGTCATAGTCTAGTCATAGTCTAGTCATAGTCTAGTCATAGTCTAGTCATAGTCTAGTCATAGTCTAGTCATAGTCTAGTCATAGTCTAGTCATAGTCTAGTCATAGTCTAGTCATAGTCTAGTCATAGTCTAGTCATAGTCTAGTCATAGTCTAGTCATAGTCTAGTCATAGTCTAGTCATAGTCTAGTCATAGTCTAGTCATAGTCTAGTCATAGTCTAGTCATAGTCTAGTCATAGTCTAGTCATAGTCTAGTCATAGTCTAGTCATAGTCTAGTCATAGTCTAGTCATAGTCTAGTCATAGTCTAGTCATAGTCTAGTCATAGTCTAGTCATAGTCTAGTCATAGTCTAGTCATAGTCTAGTCATAGTCTAGTCATAGTCTAGTCATAGTCTAGTCATAGTCTAGTCATAGTCTAGTCATAGTCTAGTCATAGTCTAGTCATAGTCTAGTCATAGTCTAGTCATAGTCTAGTCATAGTCTAGTCATAGTCTAGTCATAGTCTAGTCATAGTCTAGTCATAGTCTAGTCATAGTCTAGTCATAGTCTAGTCATAGTCTAGTCATAGTCTAGTCATAGTCTAGTCATAGTCTAGTCATAGTCTAGTCATAGTCTAGTCATAGTCTAGTCATAGTCTAGTCATAGTCTAGTCATAGTCTAGTCATAGTCTAGTCATAGTCTAGTCATAGTCTAGTCATAGTCTAGTCATAGTCTAGTCATAGTCTAGTCATAGTCTAGTCATAGTCTAGTCATAGTCTAGTCATAGTCTAGTCATAGTCTAGTCATAGTCTAGTCATAGTCTAGTCATAGTCTAGTCATAGTCTAGTCATAGTCTAGTCATAGTCTAGTCATAGTCTAGGCATAGTCTAGTCATAGTCTAGTCATAGTCTAGTCATAGTCTAGTCATAGTCTAGTCATAGTCTAGTCATAGTCTAGTCATAGTCTAGTCATAGTCTAGTCATAGTCTAGTCATAGTCTAGTCATAGTCTAGTCATAGTCTAGTCATAGTCTAGTCATAGTCTAGTCATAGTCTAGTCATAGTCTAGTCATAGTCTAGTCATAGTCTAGTCATAGTCTAGTCATAGTCTAGTCATAGTCTAGTCATAGTCTAGTCATAGTCTAGTCATAGTCTAGTCATAGTCTAGTCATAGTCTAGTCATAGTCTAGTCATAGTCTAGTCATAGTCTAGTCATAGTCTAGTCATAGTCTAGTCATAGTCTAGGCATAGTCTAGTCATAGTCTAGTCATAGTCTAGTCATAGTCTAGGCATAGTCTAGTCATAGTCTAGTCATAGTCTAGTCATAGTCTAGTCATAGTCTAGTCATAGTCTAGTCATAGTCTAGTCATAGTCTAGTCATAGTCTAGTCATAGTCTAGTCATAGTCTAGTCATAGTCTAGTCATAGTCTAGTCATAGTCTAGTCATAGTCTAGTCATAGTCTAGTCATAGTCTAGTCATAGTCTAGTCATAGTCTAGTCATAGTCTAGTCATAGTCTAGTCATAGTCTAGTTATAGTCTAGTCATAGTCTAGTCATAGTCTAGTCATAGTCTAGTCATAGTCTAGTCATAGTCTAGTCATAGTCTAGTCATAGTCTAGTCACTAGTCAATTTTGAAATTTTCTTCTAAGGAGTCCCACTGTTCCAAATAGTAATAGTGGTCCTAGAATCATCAACCTAGACGCATAGCACAACAGCATAGCTTACACATACACTCTCACATTTATACAAAGTTGCCTATTTGAGTGACTGGCTGTCACAGGACATAATTTATATTCGCATGCCTGAACTCAAAAAGTCCTCTTTAGACATTTACGTCTAGTACATCTAGCAGTTGCTGCTACTGCTGTTGCAGCAGTAAAAGACATTTATTCAGTGTGAAGAGTATGAGAAAAAGCTTGAGAAAATTGGGTGGACATTTTGACATTTGTTGCTATTATTTTTCCTCACTTTTTCTCTTCTAAGTTTTTGTACTGTAATACTTGGTCCCTGAATATCTGGTTGTTGCAGTTGTTGCTTATGTTTTGTTATTCATTTTCATGTTTTTCCTTATTTCACTGATACATAATTCTTTTCCATTGTTTTTTTTTTGCGCTACTCCATATCAGAGTTTAGTTTTTGTGCTTGCAAGAGCTGCCTGTTTTTTTTTTGTTTCATTCTGTTGTAGCTGTCACTGTACATGACTGATGATGCCCACTGTGTCATGTTATATGCTCCATGATGGTCACTTAACTGCATAAGTCATCGCTTGACATTCTGTTCGTTATGATATATATGAGCAGTAAAGGAAGTATGAAAAAGAAGAGATGAAATGAGTTGGGCAAAAACTTTAGACTGAAAAGGGTCAGAGTTAGATGTGTTGTAAATGATATTGGGATAGATTTGTGTTTTCTTATTTTTGAGGAGAAGAATTATGACTTTGGAAAAGCAGTTATTTAAGATTGATGGTTTTCTGAGTAGGTTTAAAGAAAATTAGAAAAAAATGGATATGGATGTGATTCAAGGACTGGCAGGGATAAGCTTTATATGCAATTAATTCCAGTTAAAAAATACAAATAGTATTTGGTATCTAAAATTTTGGTTATCTTTTTTTAAATTCTTAAATATGACTGTCTGTAGTCCATATCCTTTAAATTGATTAAATTTTCTTATCCCCCTTTAAGTTCTTTTTAAAAATCATAAATCTGACATAACTTCACTCTAAAATCCAATTAAAATCTCAAATTACGTCTCCTTATAATAAACACTAAAATTTTCAATTTTAACTTCAAAATAGTCTCAAGCTATTTCAATATTGACACTGACAATGTCAACTTAAACATTTAACTTGGGATGTCAAATATTTTATGAATGCAAATCAAAGATCAAAATGTTTCTAACAGCAAAAAAATAATGTCGTAAAATAGTAAAACCAAATGATGCATGAATAGTCAAGAATTTGATGGAATAAATGTGCATAAACACATTTAACTTGTCAGAAATGCTAGAGCAACAAAAATACGAATGAAACTACAAATACGATATTTCAAATTGTACTAGATCTGAGTTTACTTACTTTCATACATACATATGTACTTATGTACTTACGTATGTATGTATGTATGTATGTATATAAAACTATACAATAAACTCATGTCATCCGCTTACATCGAATGAAGTTTACATACCGAAAATATTCTCAACAAAAATAACAAACGAGATGCAATTTTCGAAAATGTAGAAAATGTCATTGAGCTGTCACAAGGCATAGTGATGCAAAAATGTTATTATCCCCCCATGAAACACAGTGGGTGACACTTCTGAATGTGACAGTAGCAAATGTAACATGGAGTATATAAATAGAAAATAACAGAGAAATGAAAGAATGGTATCATTTTACTTTTTCATTAAACCAATGAATTTTTGAAAAATTCCCTATAAAAAGTGAATTTTTGAAAAATTCCCTATAAAAATTAATTTTACAAAAATTCCCTATAAAAAGTGAATCTTTAAAAAATTTTCTATAAAAAGTGATTCTTTTAAAAATTCCCTATAAAAATAAAATTTTTGAAAAATTTCTTCTAAAAAGCAAATTTTTAAAAATTTTTTTCTAAAAAGTGAATTTTTAAAAATTTCCTCTAAAAAGTGAATTTATTAAAAATTACCTTTAAAAAGTGAATTTTTGAAAAATACCCTATAATAAGTAAATTTTTGAAAAATTCCCTATAAAAAGTAAATTTTTGAAAAATTCCCTATAAAAAGTGAATTTTTTAAAAATTCCCTAAAAAAAGAAAATTTTTGAAAAATTTCTATAACTACCGAAATTTGGAAAAATTCCTTATAAAAAGCGAGTTTTTGAAAAATTCCCTATAAAAAGTGAATTTTTGAAAAATTCCCTATAAATTTCTTCTAAAAATTTAATTTTTCAAAATTTCCTCTAAAAAGTGAATTTATTAAAAATTTCCTTTAAAAAGTGAATTCATTAAAAATTCCCGTTAAAAAGTGAATTTTTGAAAAATTCCCTTTAAAAAGTGAAGTTTTGAAAAATTCCCTATAAAAAGTGAATTTTTGAAAAATTTCCTATAAAAAGTGAATTTTTGAAAAATTACCTATAAAAAGAAAATTTTTGAAAAATTTCTATAACTAACGAATTTTTGAAAAATTCCCTATAAATAGTGAATTTTTGAAAAAATTCACTATAAATAGTGAATTTTTGAAAAAATTCACTATAAATAGTGAATTTTTGAAAAATTCCCTATAAAAAGTGAATTTTTTAAAAATTCCCTATAAAAAGTGAATTTTTTAAAAATTCCCTATCAAAAGTGAATTTTTTAAAAATTCCCTATAAAAATTAAATTTTTGAAAAATTTCTTCTAAAAAGTAAATTTTTAAAAAATTGTTTCTAAAAATTGAATTTTTCAAAATTTCCTCTAAAAATTAAATTTTTTAAAAATTCCCTTTAAAAAGTGAATTCATTAAAAATTCCCTTTAAAAAGTGAATTTTTCAAAAATTCCCTTTAAAAAGTTAATTTTTGAAAAATTCCCTTTAAAAGTGAAAAAAAATTCCCTATAAAAAGAAAATTTTTAAGAAATTTCTTTAAAAAGTGATTCTTTTAAAAATTCCCTATAAAAAGTAAATTTTTGAAAAATTTCCTTTAAAAAGTAAATTTTTAAAAAATTCTTCTAAAAAGTGAATTTTTAAAAATTTCCTCTAAAAAGTGAATTTATTAAAAATTCCCTTTAAAAAGTGAATTCATTAAAAATTCCCGTTAAAAAGGGAATTTTTGAAAAATTCCCTTTAAAAAGTGAATTTTCGAAAAATTCTCTTTAAAAAGTGAATTTTTGAAAAATTCCCTATAAAAAGTAAATTTTTGAAAAATTACCTATAAAAAGTGAATTTTTGAAAAATTACCTATAAAAAGTGAATTTTTGAAAAATTCCATATAAAAAGTGAATTTTTAAAAAATTCCCTATAAAAAGTGAATTTTTTTAAAAATTCCCTACAAAAAGTGAATTTTTGAAAAAATCCCTATAAATAGTGAATTTTTGAAAAACTGCCTTAAAGCTCTAAAACCTAAGCACCTTCTCGACATAGTCACGAATACTCGTGACTATGCCAAATATATTCGTCCATGTTAAAAAGGTTTTAGCCAGTCTTAACAATCTTAGTCTTAACAATCTACTAAGCTACCGCCAGTACGGAATTCGAAGAGGACATTCTTCGATGATACCTATCGAAAAAATAGTGTCATTTAATCCAACGTTTTGGCGAAAGTAAAGCTGTGGCTATGTCTAAGGCGTTCGATAGAGTATAGCATAGTGTACTTTTATCAAAACTTAATGCCTTTTCTGTTGGTAATTATTTCTCTGGATTTATATTAAGCTTCCTCAGATATCACACTATAAGAGTATTCGTAGACTGGGTCACATTAAACGAGTTAAAGATTTATTCAGGGCTACCTCAAGGCTCCTTTCTTCTCCTACACTATTTCTTATATTAATTAACGACCTTTTACGTCAAATCTTGACGTCTATATATAAAGCGATTGATCGGTCAGTGGCAAATTATGCTGCTCGCGCAGTGGGATGGTGGACAAAAAAATGGAAATATGTCTGTAACTAAGATGAGTTGGGGAGTCTAGAAAGCCTAGGTTTTACTGAGGCGGTGCAATGCCCCCAAAGTAAGGCACCTCATAAAACACTTAAAACGATAAAAAAATTGTCATTTCGGAACCGATTTGAAGAATCATACTATAAAATAAATATATAGGTCAAGATCTATAAAAAACATGTATATCCTATTTCTTACGATTTTAAAGATATTCGACTTTAAAAATTAATATTTTCAATTTTGTCCCATACTGCACCAAACTTTTACATCACACAGTTGGCATCTTCCCCAAAGGAAAGTCAGGGAAGATCTTTGTGTGTGTGAGGATTTCATACCAAGATATTTGCTTGGTCCGTTAGATCATAGTAAAAACGGCCCCCTAACGTTAGAAGAGGACGTCCGAAACATCGATGGAAATACCAAGTAGAGAAAAATCTGTCAAAGCTTGTCCTACGAAACTGGATTATATGCGCACAATATCGAAGATCATGGTATTCTAAAATATACTCGGTCTTTGAACTTAACAGGTTGTAAATATGAGCTATTTGGGTTAGGTTCGTTGGACTAACCACATTTTTCAATTATCTTAAGCAACATTCAAGATACTTCAATCCAGCTGATGTTCAAACTATTTACACCACCTTTATCCGACCGGAAATGGAATAGAACTCTCATGTATGGCCGGCACTTCAAAGGTTATTTTGGAGCTTCTCAACTGAGTACAGGCGGAGCCGAAGGTGCTTATTGGGGACATTAGGGTATCCAACTCTATTGACTCAATTGGACACCGTCACAGTGTGAGTTGTGTCTCACTGATCTATCGCTACTACTTTGGTATGTATTCTAACGAAATCATGGAACTCGTTACTAAAACTCGAATTTTCTTACGCAACACATGTTTATCTGTTAGAGCTCATCCCTTCGTTGTCGTTTGGCCAGTAGATCGAACAAAATATTACAAAGAAAATAGTGTTCGTATATGAAATTTACTTCCCGCTGAAGTTTTCCTTTCCACTAGATGCAAATCAAATGCCCACAAACACTACTCCTTCCATTCCATAACCTATTTTCCTAGTTCCAACAGATTTCGTTGCATTAGTAGGGGTCATCCCCTAAGTGTTCGTCCCAAATTAAAAAATAATCAGGGTCGAGTGGTTTTTCAATGAATAACTAAAGATAGGAGCGCAGTTTTAATAGACTTAACTATAGGCATTAGGGTGGGTCGTTTTTTGACTTATGTCTCTGGTCGACTTCTAATAGTGAAATTATGTGGCCAAATTATGTCAATCGGAAGTGTGCAAAATATTATTCATTTATTTTAAGGATTCGAGTCCGCGCAACGTGCCCAAAGTTTTTTTGCTGGAAAAAGTGACAAAACAATTTTTAGATAATTTTTATCTACAAATTGTTTTGTCACTTTTTCCAGCAACTTTTGATAAAAAGGCAATAAGTAAATATTTTACGCTAAGATTAAGTTTATTTATTAAAAAATATTAATCCTACAAATTTATGGGGACCATATTGACCCCATAAATTTTTAATTTTTGCTCCCATGTCTTTGAAGGTTTAAAATATTTTTTATAGTAAAGAAAATGAATCTTGGTGTCAAATAATAACATTAAGGGTTTTTAATTAAAATTTAATCAAAATAATAACATTAATAGTTTTTAAACAAAATTTGCTGAAAAAAGTTCCAAAAAAAAACTTACGTCATTGTTGACCCCATGTCTAAAAAGGGTTAAAATATTTTATTTTAATCAAAAAGACTTTGTCTTAGTGTAAAATAATTACTTTTAAGTATATTTATTAAAATTCAGTAATAAATCAATAACATTACTTATATAAAGAATAAAAAAAAAATACAAAAAATCAAATTTTTCATTTTTGCCTCCGGAAAAAAAGGGTTAAGTTTACCCAATTTTAAAAACAAAGAACCTGTTTATATTTTCCATAGTATGGATAATTTTATTCCATATAAACATTATTAAAATTGAACATAAATAAGATTTATGAAGCATTTACTCAAATTATGAGCAAAAAATTACTGTTTTGCGAAATTCGTCGAATTCGAACACAAGGTGCGGGAAAATGGTTTGAGATATCGACCTAAATTTTTTTGCGTTTTATTGTCTTTTTTATCTATTTTAACACACTGATGAGAGAAATTCAAATTTCTAATATTTGTTTAACAAAATTTTCAAAAAATTAAAAAATGCGTTTTGAAACCCACCTGAGAAAAATGACCCATTTTTGATTATGAAAAAAGCTAAGTAAAAATTGTTATATTTTAACAAAATTCATTTATGAAGTACTAACAAGTCTTAAAATGATAAATCATGTCTTACTTTGCGAGCTTTTGTCCAAAGTAGTTTTTTCTAGCGGTGTATCCTTAGGTGTATTGTCAAGGACACGAATTTTTGGGGGAAAAGCGCAATAACTTCAAAACTGTTTTATGGATTTCAAATATTGATGACTTCAGTTAAAGCTTCATTAGTTCACTTTTAGATTCCATTATCTATTCTCTTTAAATTAAATTGTAAATGGATGAAATGTAGCAAAAACTGCAAATACTCTAAGTTTTCCCCATACAAATGGGCTCAGAAACTTTGGGCCCGTTGCGCGGACTCGTATCCTAAAAATAAATCAATAATATTTTGCACACTTCCGATTGACACAACTTGGCCATATAATTTCACTATTAGAAGTCGATCAGAGACAAAAGTCTAAAAACGACCCACCCTATTAGACATGTTGTCAAGGACACGAATTTTAGTGGAAAAATCGCAATAACTCCAAAATTGTTTTATGGATTTCTAATTTTTATGTCTTTTAGAAAAGCTGCATTAGTTTACTTTTAGATTTCATTACCTTTTCTTTAAAAAATAAATCGTGAATGGACGAAATGTAGCAAAAACTGCAAATACTCTAATTTTTCCCCATACAAATTGGCTCAAAAAGTTTGAGCCCGTTGCGCGGCTTGTATCCTAAAAATAAATTAATAATATTTTGCACACTTCCGATTGATATAATTTGGCCACATACTTTCACTATTAGTTAGAAGTCGATCAGAGACAAAAGTCAAAAAACGACCCACCCTAATAGGCATCATGTGATCTAGAGAATAGAAACGGATCAATTCAAGAAAGTATATAGGTATTAATAATACGTTTCAAGGTTTTAAGAAAAAATGAGTTAAGACTAACAATTCTAAAGTCATTCAACTTCATTGGGGTAGCTTTAGATATTAAAACTGCTTCACAACTAGTCCAGGATGCACTTATAAAAGATAGTCTCGCTTAGATCTAGTTCAAGCCTTTTGATAAAAGAATTTTTAAGTCTTTGAAGAACTTATTCTTTTAATATTTTCTTCAACTTGACTTCACTCGGCCTGGCACAGATGAGGGATGTCATCATATAAAATACATACCATGTGAAATGAAGCAACATAACAAATTGTGACTTCAACATATTACAGCAGCAACAGAAAAATGTCAAGCAAATATATTTGCCAAACGTGTATGGAGTACGAAATACTTATTTACAGATTGCAATAAAGTTCTTGCTATTTTTTTTTTTTTTGTTTCTATTGTCTTCCTACTCTACCAAGAACAAACAGATTTTCATCTATGCAGATCTACTTGGAACCCTAAGAGTCATAGTAATGCCAGACCATATAGTGACGCAGTAGTAGGGAATCCAAAAGAGTGTTGAGTTGCAAGCGAAATGAATGGTATATGTCAGTAGGAGATGTTTGCTGTATTTGTATTTACATTGCTATGGTGGAGTCGATTCAAGTTGGATGTTTTTCTCTAGGAGACATCGTAACATATGAATAAGAAATGATAAGATTTGAACTCAACCGGAGGAGGGTACAAAAATTAATATTGCAAGGAGTCAGGGAAGTATTAAAAGTACTTTCTGTTTACTTGGCTGAAGTTGCATTAAGATTTAAGAAAACGTGATTGAAACTGTATTTGTTGTTGACACAAATCTTGAGGATTTATAATGTATATGGAAACCATCCCTTTTCCACATCTCCTTTACAAACACCCTTTACAGAAAAACATTTACAATCTTCAAAAACTTACTCCTACTAAAGATGTGTCATTCAACATCAGGCGAACTAACTGATGTTGAATGTTGCCATTGCTACTGCTGCTGCTGCAGTAGTTGTTGATGTTGCAAACCCTAGGATCCAAAGCAACTCATGCCATGTCGTCTTGAAATCATTATACTTATCTTCAGTAGCTGCAACAATAAGACTTCTGTTTATTTATATTCTTTATATCCTGGACATTTCTTATGTCGTTTGTGTTTGTTAGTTTATGAGTGCATTTGTCATATGCACATTTATATTTAACAACAAATGGGTTTTAATAGGGAGACCAGGACCCCAAAAAAAATATATAAAAATTTAAAATTAATTTTTTTTTTTATTCTATAAATAGTTTTTGTTAAAGAAGTGCTCTCTAAAATTATTTCAGCATTAATTTTCATCCTAAATTTTCTTTTGCAAATTTCCCTACATTCCCGCTCACCCTAACTCCTTCCTTTTAATGCCACTACTTCTTATTTTTTATACCCATCATCAAAAAGAATAGGGGGTATATTGAGATTGTCATTCCGTTTGTAATTTTCTTAATATTGGCTCAAAAATCAAAAACGATATATATTCTGAATCCTTATGAAATTCTAAGACGATTGAAGATGCCCGTCTGTCTGTCTGTCCGTTTGTCTGTCTGTCCGTCTGTCTGTCTGTCTGTCCGTCTGTCTGTCTGTCTGTCTGTCTGTCTGTCTGTCTGTCTGTCTGTCTGTCTGTCTGTCTGTCTGTCTGTCTGTCTGTCTGTCTGTCTGTCTGTCTGTCTGTCTGTCTGTCTGTCTGTCTGTCTGTCTGTCTGTCTGTCTGTCTGTCTGTCTGTCTGTCTGTCTGTCTGTCTGTCTGTCTGTCTGTCCGTCTGTCTGTCTGTCTGTTCGTCTGTCTGTTTTTCTGTCTGTCCGTCTGTCTGTTGAAATCACGATAACGCCTAAACGAAAGGAGCTAGCTCACTGAAACTTGGTAAAACCATTCTTCATCTCTGAGAAATGGTATTGAAATTGGGCAAAATCGCTCCGTATAACCTCGCCTACGCTAATCGCTTATATGCTAATAAAAAACAAACTATAATAGCTATGAGGGTAAAATTTGGTATATAGAAGTTTTACATAAGCCCTAGGTAGCATATAAAATTTCATCAAAATCGGTTCACATTTAGTCATAGCTCCCATGCAAAAAACTTACGGAAACAGCCAAAATTTCGCCTAAAATACACTTAAATGTCAATAACTCTAAAACTATAATAGATATAACCACTAAATTTAGCACGAGGAGGTCTTATGTCAATGCCAACCAGTGTGCAAAATTTTGTCACAATCGGTCACAATTTGACCATAGCTCCAATATAAAAAACTTACGGAAACACAAAAATACAAAAAGAAAAGGGGGTTTGTGTCCGTCTGTCCGTTAACGAAAAGGGCTACAGCAACAAAATTTTACGAAAGGAAGTTTTATATGAATGCCAGCCAGCGTGGAAAATTTTGTTACAATCGGTTACTATTTGACCATAGCTCCCATATAAACAACTTACGGAAACACAAAAATACAAAAAGAAAAGTCGGTTTATGTCCGTCTGTCCGTCAGATAAAGCCCGATAGCGCCTTGACGAAAAAGGCTACAGCAACAAAATTTTACAAAAGGAAGTTTTATATGAATGCCAGCCAGCGTGGAAAATTTTGTTACAATCGGTTACTATTTCACCATAGCTCCCATATAAACAACTTACGGAAACACAAAAATATAAAAAGAAAAGACAGTTTATGTCCGTCTGTCCGTCAGATAAAAGCCCGATAGCGCCTTAACGAAAAGGGCTACAGCAACAAAATTTTACAAAAGGAAGTTTTATGTAAATGTCAGCCAGTGTGCAAAATTTTATTACAATCGGTTACTAATTGACCATAGCTCCCATACAAAAAACTTACGGAAACACAAAAATACAAAAAGAAAAGACGGTTTATGTCCGTCTTTCCGTCAGAGAAAAGCGCGATAGCTCCTTAACTACAAGAGCTAGAGAGACAAAATTAAGTAAAAGTATTTTAGATATGTTATAGAAATTGTGTGCTGAAAATGCGAAAAATTGGTTCACATTTTGTTGGAGCTCCCATATGACCCTGCCCCGGGAATCACATTTATGCTGATAAATTGAATAAAATTGTAAAATCTATGACTACTAAATTTAGAACAGAGAAGTTTTTTGCAACTTGCAGTCAGTATGTCAAATTTTATAGGAATCGGTTCATTTTTGACCATAGCTTTCATATAAAAACCGCTTCCTGAAACCACTAAAATGCCACAAACGCCAGTTAAAAGCTATTAAATTATAAACTATGTCAGTTATGGCCACTAAATTTTGCACAAATAAACTTTGTATCAATACCAGCCAAGTCTGTAAAATTTTGTAACAATCGGTCAACATTTGGCCATAGTTCTTATATATATAACATCCCCTTTTTATATCTACAATCAAAAAGATTTGGAGGTACATTCAGTATATTAAGATTGCTTCTACGAAATTAGATAGCTATCAATCAATGTAAGGTCCAGACTTTATACACGGTAGATGCATTAGGAACTCCTAACAAAATATATGAACCTGCCGTGTTGCTTAATGTAAAACTATATTCGGTTATGGAACGGCATTTTGTCCAAGGTAAATACTAGGGAAACCACTTAGATACTTTCAAATGTTGAACTATAGTAACTATACCACTGCAACCGAATTTAGTCCAAATATATTACCAACAATACCACATTTGGTCAACATTTTGAATTAGCTGCACTCTCGCACAACTTGATGGTGGGTATACAAGATTCGGCACAGCCGAATATAACACTCTTTCTTGTTTCTTCTTATCCAAGATTTCTGTTGCTGTGCACTTTTTTTTGCCTCTTCCTTAATGTTTAAGAAAAATATCATGTTACTGACACAAATGGACATTGGACAGATGAAAACATTTTTGTTTGTTAAGATGAAAAATATAATGGAAAATGCGAAAAGCAAGAGAGAAAAAACAAAATCCTATATATTAATGACATCATAAGAATGACAAATTTAGATTGTTCGTACATTTGGTAATATTCGTTTATATAATTTGATATATTGCACACTTACAATTTAAAAAGATAAATTGTGTGGAACTTTTCTTTTTATTATTTTGCTTAAGGAAAATGTGTCAGATTTTAAGTCATTAAAATGATTTTGTTTGTACAGGAAGTGTGTTATGGTGATGTTGGGAAATGTCAGCAAATATATTTTGAAATGAATATGATAAGTTGGAGAAATGCATTTATGATAAGTTGGAGAAATGCTTTTATTATTTTAGATTTAGAATTATAGGTTTGGTTCAAGACCCGACTATAAACCTACCCCCTTGGTTTATTCTAAAAAAAAACTATCTGACAATTTTTCCCTAGACTATCGTTTCATCATTCTTGATCATCGTTTCATCATTCCTGATATTAGGCTAGTTTAGGCTTATATAGCAGTTTTTTGATCGGAAACACGAAAGCTAGTTATAAAAGTCATGATTTAATCCCGGACTGCTAAAATAGGCTGCCTATGCTGCCAGGAGCCGAAGATTATTTGTAACATTCGTAAATATCCCGATCCACTGTAGGATGGTTTAAAAATAGAATTTAAATAAGTCCGTAACATCTAAACCGTTGGGCGGAATTTAAAACGTGGATATAACAGAAGTGTTGGGGAGCTTAAATTTTGAACCTGGAAAGCCTAGATTTTACTGGAAGGCATAATCGGCCTCCAAAGGGGGCACCTCAGACTCATAAATCACTTAAAACGATATATACTTAATTGCCATTTCCCAGCCGATTTTAAAAATCATACTATATTATACTTATAAATATCAAATATATCAAGATATATAAAAAAATATATACACGCCTATGCTATCTCTTACGGTTTAAAAGATATTCGAATTCAAAAAGTACAATTTTAAATTTTTGTCCCATACTGTATCGATTTTTTGCTAATATCTGGGGCCAAATTACGGCATTCGATATCGAACGAAATCTTAGATATTTTCAAAACATTTGTATAACATACTTTAAGGATAATCAAAATCATTTTAAAGATGCACAGTTCACCATATTTTTTGAAGTTATTTGCCAAAAGATGAACAATAGTAAAAGTGTTTTAATTGAATTATATGTTTTTAAAAACGATTCAAAATGAATACCAAATTTCAATTAACTTTTAGCATCGAAGTAACTTTCAACATCCCTAAAGTATACTTCACAATATTAAGTCTGAGTTTTCGATCGATATCGAATGCGGTAATTTGGCTCCTGTTCTATATATAAACCGATTATATTGATTTAAAGAACAAAATTTTATATATCGTACTTGTAAGAAGTGTATTAATTGCTTTACTATGTTAAAAGTTATGATTGCTTAAAATTAATATTAACAAGAAAGAGTGTTATATTCGGCTGTGCCGAATCTTGTACACCCACCATCAAGTTGTACAAGAGTGCAGCTAATTCAAAATGTTGACCAAATGTGGTATTGTTGGTAATATATTTTGAGTAAATTCGGTTGCAGTGGCATAGTTACTATAGTTCAACATTTAAAAGTATCTAAGCGGTTTCCCAAGTATTTACCTTGGACAAAATGCCGTTCCATAACCGAATATAGCTTTACATTAATAAGCTGTTTCGTTGTGCCATAAACATGTTGATAGCAACACGGCAGGTTCATATATTTTGTTAGGAGTTCCTAATGCATCTACCGTGTATAAAGTCTGGACCTAACATTGATTGATAGCTATCTAATTTCGTAGATGCAATCTTAATATACTGAATGTACCTCCAAATCTTTTTGATTGTAGATATAAAAAGGGGATGTTATATATTTAAGAACTATAGCCAAATGTTGACCGATTGTTACAAAATTTTACATACTGGCTGGTATTAATATAAAGTTTATTTGTGTAATTTAGTGACCATAGCTGACATAGTTTATTGCGTTTGTGGCATTTAAGTGGTTACCGGGAGCGGTTTTTATATGAAATCTATGGTCAAAAATGGACCGATTCCTATAAAATTTGACATACTGACTGTTCTAAATTTAGTAGCCATAGATTTTACAATTTTATTCAATTTATCAGCATAAATGTGATTCCCGGGGCAGGGTTATATCCCTTATTTGTATACCAAGGTACCCCGGTACCTTTAGCACTTCCATCTTAACTTTTTTAATGGAAACAGATGGTTCACAAACCTCAAACTTCTTGAGAACTCCTAACTATTGAAATAGTTTTAATTATTATTATTTTTAAGCTAAAAAATTATATTGTATAGGCGCTGTGGTCCAATTTATATCTTATATACGTAACTGTACGGCAAGGTACCCGGGTGCCTTCATACATTATATATGAAAAAACTGTAATAAAAAGTAAAATTTTATTGAAAGATAACTAAAGCAAAATAAGACAGATTAGTTATAAATATTTTATATATGAATATTTATGTAGAAACAAGGTTCACACTATTTTCTTTGCTTTATACTTAGTTTCGAATTTTTTTCAAATTTAATTCTTGACCCTGGTTATAAAAGGGCTATTGACATCCAATTTCAACCAATATTCTAAAATATATATTTTTATCAGTTGTAACAATCATAATTTCAGTTCTGCTTATAAAAACTGCTAATATATAACAATTTACGTGCTTTTTTATAACTTTGGTGAAAAATTATGTTTTTGTTGAAATCCTTTGATTTTAAGTCGCAGGTACGACTAAGCCGTTAAAGATATTGCTCTAGTTCTTTCTTTGTGGTAATCTGTAGGGGGTTCTAACTATAACGGGAACTTTTTTTTACTTTTTTCGAGTTCGCTTAACAATCTATTTTAAAAAACCAAAAAAGGGGTTTTTAAAACAACAAAAAACAAAATACTTTTTTTCGTCCTGTGCAAAAGTGACATATCGTTAGCCCATTGCATCAAAAATGGGTATATAAATATCCTAAAGCCTTAAAAAAGTAAAACTAGTCAAACTTTTTAAAGTTTTTTAAAAATAATAATTTTTTTATAGCATATTCTCAGGAGAGTCTTCAAGGACATAGGGTATTTTATAAAACCTTTGATAATTAGAAAAGTCTTCAACCGATTTTAAGGTTATATATCATGTATTTGGATTTTTTGAGTCAAATGTAGAAAAATTGGAGGCTACATCTTCCTGTAGTACGAAACTTAATTTACTAAATACAAATTTATGGTATATATATATATTCGCCATGACTTGTATCCTTACAACCGCCACGTTGAATTCACCTTGAGATTTACTATTTACTATAAATGAACGTGCATTGTAACTCTCAGAGTTATTTTCCGAGATCACTCATTTATTTTCTCCAAAAATGTTTGTTTACAATAATTTTTCCATATAGGTACCCGGGTACCTTGCCATTCTCTTAAAGGTGTTTTTTGCCATACACATAAGGGATATGGGAGCTCCTACAAAATGTAAACCAATTTTACCCATTTTCAGCACACAATTTCTATAGCATATCTAAAATACTTTTGCTTTATTTTGTTTCTCTACCTCTTGTAGTTAAGGAGCTATCGCGCTTTTCTCTGACGGAAATACGGACATAAACCGTATTTTCTTTTTGTATTTTTGTGTTTCCGTAAGTTTTTTATATGGGAGCTATGGTCAAATAGTAACCGATTATAACAAAATTTTGCCCACTGGCTGGTATTCACATAAAACTACATTTTGTAAAATTTTGTTGCTGTAGCCCTTTTCGTTAAGGAGCTATCACGCTTTTCTCTGACGGAAAGACGGACATAAACCCCTTTTCTTTTTGTATTTTTGTATTTCTGTAAGTTTTTTATATGGGAGCTATGGTCAAATAGTAACCGATTGTAAAAAAATTTTGCACACTGGCTGGTATTCACATAAAACTTTCTTTTGTAGAGTTTTGTTGCTGTAGCCCTTTTCGTTAAGGCGCTAACGGGCTTTTATATGACAGACAGACGGACATAAACCCCTTTTCTTTTTGTATTTTTGTATTTCTCTATGTTTTTTATATGGGAGCTATGGTCAAAAGCTGACCGATTGTGACAAAATTTTGCACACTCGTTGGCATTAATAAGACCTCTTCGTGCCTAATTTAGTGGTTATATCTATTATAGTTTTAGATTTATTGGCATTTAAGTGTATTTTAGGTGAAATTTTGGTTGTTTTCGAAAGTTTTTTGTATGGGAACTATGACTAAATGTGAACTGATTTTGATGAAATTTTATATGATGCCTAGGGCTAATGTAAAACTTTTATATACCAAATTTTATCATCATTGCTGCTATAATTTGTAATTTATTAACAAATAAGCGATTAGCCTAGAGGAGATTATACGCGAGCTATGGTCAAATGCGAACCGATTTTGCCCAAAAAAGATTTAAGATTGCACCTATAAAATTAGATAGGCATCAATCAATATTCAGCCCAGACTTTATATATGATGAATGCATTAGGAACTCATAACTAAATATATGGACCTGCCGTATTACTATTAACGTGTTTAGCCTAACTACATATTAATCACAACGAAAAGTATTTAACAACTTATTAATGTAAAACTATACCCGGTTATGTGACCGAATTTTGATCAAAGTAAATACTGGGGAAACAACTAAAATATTTTTAAATGTTAAACTATAAAGCTACGGCAACCGAATATAGTCCAAAGGTTTTACCAACAATACCAATTAGCTTAGCGATTTTTTCAGTTTTGGTCCAGATTTTGAATTAGCTGCACCCTTGTAGATATATGAGATATGTTTCTAAATTTAACACAACTTGATGGTAGGTATATAAGATTCGGCACAGCCGAATATAAAACTCTTACTTGTAGTATTGTTAAATTGTTCGTTATATATCAAACATGTTTCTAATATGTATATCATTAGGCTCTCAGATATTTCAATAAAAATTTGTGGTCTTTTTTATTTATTTATATATTATTTTCGTCAGCACTTTCTTTTTGTGGCGCCCTCTGCTTACATTGTTATTGCTGCCTATTTCATTTCGTTTAAATTTTGCAAATATGTTTGTAACGGTTATTTTTCGTTGCGCTGAGTCCAAATAATTGTTATCAATCGATTTCTTCTCTCAACAGCTTTACTTGTTTTGAACTTCCTAAGCTTATCATAAAGCTCACCAGGGTTAAGACATACACATTGACGTTTGTGACCTTTACAAAGCGGAACCTTTAATGTTTAAGTATTTACATATTTATAGATCATAACAGATGAGCAACTTGGGTTTATAGATTTCCTAATATTTCTATCTATAGAATTAGCATAAGTCTAGCAATGCTTCCAAATTTTTACACTTGGCTACACAAATTTCATTACGGAATTTCATTACTTTTTCTCAACAGATGCGAACTTTAAAAGCAAATTGACAAATCTTTCAGCATTTATAACTTAACAACTTACCCCCTCCCCTTTCCAATGCAATTCAGACCCAATTTTAGGTCTTAATAATCAGTATACACTTTTGAAAAAAAATTATACCCTAAGGATTAGACAAATTTTTCATTTTTGTGTTCTTTGTTTGTTACTTTGATGATTTCTTTTTATCAAATTATTAATAAAATATGACAATTTTCGTAAGTCTAAACAACCCTCTTAAAAAGCATAAACACATACTTATTTACATAAACGCATAAAGACACACACATACACACATCAGCAGAAAACCTAAGAAGAGTAGGTAATAAGGATATATAAAAAGTACTTATCCTTTGTTGGCAAAATAAGAAAACAAATAACAAAAAATGTGCAAAAATATAAAATCTTTAGATGAAATGAAAATGTTGATATAAATGCAAAATATGTAATATAAAAATTTTAGTATCACTTGAAAGTTTATAAAAGAACTTAAGTAATTTCATACACTTTACATAATAACATACACATATGTAAACTTATCAAAATATACACATACATATAAATACTTACATATGAAAACAAGTATATTTTTCTTTATCTAAACGTTACATGTTTGGTTGTTATGGCGCTAAAAGGAAGTTATAAGAATCTTTTTATATCTTCCTTTTGAAAAGTATGAAAGTAATACTTGATATTTACATATGTGTGTGTTTTTTAAGTGTTTGTATGTGTGTGCATAATTTACATACAAACTTTTTCTTAGAATTGATAAAAATCATATTATCTGCATTAATGTTTTTTTTACATCCTCTTTTTATACCTACGAATAATTTTACTTACTAAGTACAAAATCCAATTTTCTTTTTGGAAAATTCATATGAAAACAAGTAAGAAAGCGCTATAGTCGGTCGAGCCGACCATACGATACCCTTCACCACTAAGGTCAAAGGTGTTATTTTTTCTGTATAAAGACAAATATTTGCTAAATTTTGCCATCATACAAACATTTTCTCAAAACGTATATATTCAACCTGTTTCCGTCATTTGGACTTATATGAGAGCTAGGGTCAAATGTGGACCGATTATCTCGAAATTTGGCAAATTGATTACAGTTGTTACAAAAATTATGTATGCAAAAAATAACCTCAAAATTTTCATTATCTTTAGATTTACGAGCGTTTTAGTGATTTTTTGTCTCATTTAGTGCGTTTTTGAAGAAGATTTTGTATGGGAGCTATGGTCAAATGTAGACCGATTTCAGGTTCATATATTTTTGTCTCATTTAGTGCGTTTTTGAAGAAGATTTTGTATGGGAGCTATGGTCAAATGTAGACCGATTTCAGGTTCATATATTTTTGTCTCATTTAGTGCGTTTTTGAAGAAGATTTTGTATGGGAGCTATGGTCAAATGTAGACCGATTTCAGGTTCATATATTTTTGTCTCATTTAGTGCGTTTTTGAAGAAGATTTTGTATGGTCAATGTAGACCGATTTTGTATGGTCAAATGTAGACCGATTTCAACGAAATTTGGTACAGTGATTAAGGTTTACATAAGCAGTATCTGTTTTAAATTTCATGAAAAAATATTGATATTTGTGGCCAATATAGCAATTCCGGGAAGTGGGACCTATGGGAGGTACCATAAATAATGGGCATGGTCCCATTATCAAAAAAATTATCTGTGCCAAATGTCATCAAATTATCTTTAGAATTGCAACCTGTAGTTTGATTACAAGGTTTACATGGGGGTCCAGCCAGCTAGACGGACGGACGGATGGACGGACGGACGGACATCGCTAAATCGACTCAGAAAGTGATTCTAAGTCTATTGGTGTACTAAAAGGTGGGTCTAAGACAAATATTTCTATGCGTTACAAACATCAGCACAAACTTATAACACCCTTTCCACCTATGGTGGTAAAGGGTATAATTATGT
Organism: Stomorhina lunata; assembly: GCA_933228675.1. Taxonomy (NCBI): domain Eukaryota; kingdom Metazoa; phylum Arthropoda; class Insecta; order Diptera; family Rhiniidae; genus Stomorhina; species Stomorhina lunata. Next base: position 24,929,615 of record OW121741.1, read on the forward strand.
AAGTATTTTAATAAGTACATGAAATTTAACATTATGTGTTAAAGTAAGTAAAATCTACTTAAGAAACTTTTTTTAATTGTTTGGAAATATTTTTTTTTTTTCATTTTGGTAATGTTATTATTATAAGAGTTTACAAAAAAAAAAACCGATAGATTATTATTTTAGCGACATATCTTTTAAAAGACGTCTCTTCCTCACTAGAACACTTTCAAGTTATATATTTAGCTGAACTGAATTTTATATTTCCTCCAAGGATAAAATTACTGGTATCAAACGAAAACGACTAAGATAATACGCCTGAAAAAAGCACAAAACCCATCAAAATAAATTCTGAATAGGAATAAAACGACTCAAAATATAAAATCTGAAAATATAAAAGGCCGGAGGTGAAAAAAAATTGTTGAAAATCATATCTTATCTTATTATATTATATTCTTGATTTTGATAAAATTTAGACAGTGAGTATCTTTTTTGATGTATAGGTCGAATAAGAAGGGACTTTTGGAACCTTTGCCTCTAAGAGGGTAAAAACGGGTAAAATGGGGAAAAATCGAAAACGCCATATCTCCTAAAGTAATAGGTATAGACACAAAACTAAAATTTCGTCTTAAACAGCTATGAAAATAAGCGGACAGGTGTTTGGTACTTTTGTTAAACTTTGTCCGACAGGGGGTAAAAAAGGGTGAAAATAGTTTTTTTTGGTACTTTTTTTAACCCACTCTTATATTTTAAACCAAAGAATATAGAAAGGAACTTTATACTGCAGTCAATATATGTGAAAGAAGTATTGAACACGTATTTGGTACTTTTTGATTTTGGGGCCAAAATGGGTAAAAAAGGGACAAAATGATGATTTGACTTCTCAAAAAGTAATATGAATAGGAACAATATGTTAACTACGTTTTAATGAAATCTACGGAATTCAATTGGTACCAAAGAAGTACCAAATATGCATATGGAACTTTTTGAAATTAGGCGATAAAAAGGCGTAAAAAATAGTAATGTTATACCATTTAAACAAATGAATGTTTGTCTGTATGTATGTTCTTTATAGAATAGTAAACTGTGAATTTGATCATGTTATGCTCTTTGGCGAAGATGTTGCGGATAAGCCGGCGAAGCTTTTTAAGTTGATAAGACTAATTTCCGACAGATGGTGCCACTAAAAATTACAAAAATTAATTAAATCGTATACAGTACATTTGATCATGCTATGATCTTTGGCAAAGTTGTAACGCATGAGCCAGCGAAGGCTTTTTAGATGGTATTAATAATTTCCAACAGGTGGCGCTACTGAAATTTATTCGAAGTCAATTTAATCGTAAGCTGTACATTTAATCATGCTATCAATCTTCAGCAAAGTTGTTCCGGATAATCCGACGAAGACGGACGGACATCGCTCAATCGTCTTATAATTTTATAAGGATTCAGAATATATATTCTTTTTTGAGCCAATTTCAACGAAATTACAAACGGAATGACAATCTCAATATACGATGGTGGGTATAAAAATGTTTGAAAATGATCCCGAGGGAGCTCTTAGAAGAGGACGTCCGAATCTTCGATGGAAAGACCAAGTAGAAGAAAATCTTACAAAGCTTGGCTAATGAAGTTAGAAAATAAGCGCACAAGATTGAAAATATGCTCGGCGTTTAACCTAAACAGGTTGTAACTATAGGCCATTTAAATAAGTAATACTTTTAATAAGTTCGCTTGTAAAAAGTTATATGAAATCGCTTTCAATAAGTTTATTATACAACTAATTTAAATTTTACTTCTGAAAGAGTTTTTTGGGATTTCGAGAACTGTAAAGAGGTTTAGGATAAGACTAGAATTTGGATTTGTGCTTTTACTAGACTATAGTCATCTATGATTAGACTGAGGTTATTAATATGACTATGATGTGATTACAAGAGCCAAAGATAATGGCTTGAGATTTGAAAAGAGGTATAATAAGATTTTGTGCCAAAACTGGACTACTGTTAGATTTGATTAGACAAGAGCTTTATCTAGAAAAAAACTTCTAAATTAACTCAGCGTTTTTTTTTTGTTTTTTGAGGAAAAATGGTTTTCCTTATTAAAGATTGATATCTCTTAGCTTTAACAAGATCTATGATATTACTAGGACTGTTATGATAGATAGAAGTCTATAGCTACGAAAGGTTAATAGATTATTACACTTAATTATTTAATGTCAAAATATCAAAAGCAAACATTTTCATGACATCTTCATTATCACCCTGAGAAAGATGAAACAGTTTGACACTTCCTGTAGGTTTTTCTTTTCATTTTAGAAAATTATAATTTTGTTATTGTTTCTCTTAAATAATACCACAAAAAAAAGTAAATAAATGTGTTTTAGAAAAAATAAAACAATCATAAATTTAGCCTAATTAATAAATACACGACAATGAATGTCTGTATTATCTCTTTGGTTGAGTGTTCATTAATGTATAATACAATACATATAAATGTGGTCAGCGGGTGACTAATTGTCAGATAAACATTTTCATATTTTCACTAAAACAACAACAACAATACACAAGATAGACAGACAATGACGACGACAATAATAATAATAATGATAGCAAACAACCATAATGATCATCCACTAAATGACACACATGTCAAAATGACATGTGTTTACATGTAGACATCTTAAGGGTATATTGTCACACCACTTGGCATATGTTACATTTGTTGGACGGACAGTGAAATAGACAGACATACCCAGCCATTGTAGACAACAATTATTACAAATTCTCTACATATTTACATACACAGTATATGTTTGTATGTATGTCTGCCCATAGGATGTGTTACAAAGTTACACCCGCATAGATTTTACAATTTTTTTTTTTAATGTTTATATATCACACTTTTAGTAAATGTTTGTGTAATAACAAATGATATAAAGTAAGTGCTAGAGTTTGTCATTTTGTCGACATTTTACTTGTTCAAATATTCATACATACCTAAGTCTGTATATTTAACACATAATGTATGTATGTGCGTAAATTGTAGGAAAGTGCATTTGACAAATAACATATCAAAATCTCTGACAAGCTAAATAAAAACTGTCAAATGTAGGAACAAAGAAATGAAAAAATAAATAACAATTTATAAACCAAAAGAACCAACAACAACCATCATCATGAGAATATGTACTCGTATGTATTTTACTTGTATGTTTTTTGCTGTTATGTGTAATGTTTCTGTCAGACGAATTATAAAAAAAAACAATTTTAGAATTAAAACTTAAAAATAAATAAATTTGTTTTTACAATATATATTTTTTTTTTGTTATAAAAAGCTGTTGCACACAATTATTTCTATAGAAAAAACTGTTATACACAATTTTTTCTATAGAAAAAACTGTTATACACAATTTTTTCTATAGAAAAAACTGTTATACACAATTTTTTCTATAGAAAAAACTGTTATACCCAATTTTTTGTATAGAAAAAACTGTTACACACAATTTTTTCTACAGAAAAAACTGTTTTTTCTATAGGAAAAACTTTTATACAAAAAAGCTGTTATACATTTGTTTGTTATACATTTTTTTCTATAGAAAAATTGTTGTACAGAATTTTTTGTATAGAAAAAACTCTTATACACAATTTTTTCAATAGAAAAAACTGTTATACACAATTTTTTTGTATAGAAAAAACTGGTATACAGAATTTTTTGTATAGAAAAAACTGGTATACACAATTTTTTGTATAGAAAAAACAGTTATACACAATTTTTGTCTAAAGAAAAAAAATTATTATATACAATTTTTTATACAGTAAAAAAACTATTATACGCAAAAAGCTGTTATACACAATGTTTTGGATAGAAGATACTGTTATACATATTTTTTATAAAAATAAATTTTATACACAATTTATTCTATAGAAAAAACTGTTATACACAATTTATTCAACAGAAAAGCTGTTGCACACAATTATTTCTATAGAAAAAACTGTTATACACAATATTTTCAATAGAAAAAATTGTTATACACAATTTTTTTGTATATAAAAAACTGGTATACAGAATTTTTTTGTATAGAAAAAACTGGTATACACAATTTTTTGTATAGAAAAAACAGTTATACACAATTTTTGTCTAAAGAAAAAAATTATTATATACAATTTTTTATACAGAAAAAAACTATTATACACAAAAAGCTGTTATACACATTTTTTTGGATAGAAAATACAGTTATACATATTTTTTATAAAAATAAATGTTATACACAATTTATTCTATAGAAAAAACTGTTATACACAATTTATACGCAATTTTTTCTATAGAAAAAACTGTTATACACAATTTTTCTATAGAAAAAAATATTATACAAAATTTTTTCTAGAGAAAATAAAATGTTATACTTAATTTTTTCTTTAGAAAAATTGTTATACACAATCTTTTCTATAGAAAAAACTGTTATACACAATTTTTCTATAAAAAAAAACTGTTATACACAATTTTTTCTATACAAAAAACTTTTATACACAATTTTTTCTATAAAAAAAACTGTTATACACAATTTTTTCTACAGAAAAAACTGTTATACACAATTTTTTCTATAGAAAAAACTGTTATACACAATTTTTTCTATAGAAAAAACTGTTATACACAATTTGTTCTACAGAAAAACTGTTATACACAATTTTTTCTATAGAAAAACTGTTATACATAATTTTTTCTATAGAAAAACTGTTATACACAATGTTTTCTATAGAAAAAACTTTTATATACAATTTTTTCTATAAAAAAACTGTTATACACAAATTTTTCTATAAAAAAGACTGTTTTACACAATGTTTTCTGTAGAAAAAACTTTTATACACAATATTTTCAATAGAAAAAAACTGTTATACACAATTTTTTCTATAGAAAAAACTGTTATACTTATTTTTTTTCTATAAAAATACATTTTTCTATAGAAAAGGCTGTTATACATAACTTATTCTATGGAAACAAATGTTTTACACAATTTTTTTCTATAGAAAAAACTATTATACACAACTTTTCCTTTAGATAAAACTATTATACACAATTTTTTAAATAAAAAAACTGTGTTAAACACAGTTTTTTCTATAGAAAAATTTGTTAAATTTTTCTATAGAAAAAACTGTTATACACAATGTTTTCTATATAAAAAAAAAACAGTAATACATAATTTCTTCTATAGAAAAGAGCATTATACACAATTTGTATTTTAACAGAAAAAGCTGTTATACACAATTTTTTCTATCGAAAAAACTGTTGTCTAAATTTTTTTATATAAAAATAAGTGTTATACACAATTTTTATATTGAAAAAGCCAGAACCGTTTCACAGTGGTTTGAAACAAAAGAAGTGGTCTGTAGAATTGAAGAAGGGCCCAAGCTTTCCAAATGGTTATTTTGTATTTACACAGAGTAAATCATTGGGCGTCAAAGTAGACAACCTCAGAAGTAAAAAAGTTTTTGGACCGTGTTGCTTTTTCACTAATTGTCCAATATGTATGATTTCTTACATTTCGAAATGAGTTTGAAGAAACAAAGAAAAAATATGATTACCTTACTATAATAACTGTTATGGATTCTCAGTTATTTCATTTCATACAAATAAAAAAACATAAAAATAAACATTTTTTTCTTCGACTTTTTTTTAGTTTTTGACCCATTGTTAATTCAATATTATAACTGTAATTTTCCAAATCTATTGCCATATAGCCAACAGTTCGGAAAATAAAAGAGTTAAAACCGCTTTTAAATATCTTACACCGTTTGATTTTCAGAAATTTCAAAAGTCAAATATTTTTCGCTCATCGAAAAAAGTGCATTTGTTTCTCATAAACGATGATGTCAATTTTTTGCTTTTTAGGAAGAAGTGTTTTTTTAAGTTCATTTTTTATTATATGTTTGTAGAGAAAAAAGTTCTTTAATGATTTTAAACCAAAATTGAAGTCAGTGCAACATTTCCATTACGAAATTTGAACAAAATTGTCAAATTTTTAAGACAATTTTTGTGTTTTCGAACATATAACTAAAAAGTCAAGCCGATTTTGCAACTTTTTGAAATGCGGTTATATAGTTCCATATATTCTCTTTAGTCTTTAAAAATAAAAAATGTAGCGCGAATTCATAAACGAATCCAGAAAATCGAATTTTATAAAAAATGGAAAATTCCTATATACCAAAATTTTAATTGCAAAAAATTGGTTTACATAAACATTAAAATAAACTTTATAACCGCAAAAAAATGATTTATGAACCTTGTACAGTATTTTTAGAAATTTAAAGTCAAATTTTGCAAAAAATACGCTATCTATTTGTTTTTGTGGTATTAAAAAGACCTAAACAGTTGAAAGAAAATCTACAAAAAACAAGTAAGAAAGCGCTATAGTCGGTCAAGCCCGACCATACGATACCCTTCACCACTAAGGTCAAAGGTGTTATTTTTCATGTATAAAGAAAAATATTTGCTAAATTTTGCCATCATACAAACATTTTCTCAAAACTTATACATTTAACCTGTTTCCGTCATTTGGACTTATATGAGAGCTAGGGTCAAATGTGGACCGATTATCTCGAAATTTGGCAAAATTATGTATGCAAAAAGTAGACTCAAAATTTTCAATATCTTTAGATTTACGAGCGTTTTAGTGATTTTTTTTTGTCTCATTTAGTGCGTTTTTAAAGAAGAGTTTGTATGGGAGCTATGGTCAAATGTGGACCGATTTCAGCGAAATTTGGTACAGTGATTTTAGTTTACATAAGCAGTATTTGTTTTAAATTTCATGAAAAAATATTAATATTTGTGGCCAATATGTCAATTCCGGGAAGTGGGACCTATGGGAGGTACCATAAATAATGGACCGATTTTGACCAATTTCAATAGCCATGGTTCCATTATCAAAAAAATTATCTGTACAAAATTTCATTAAATTATCTGTAGAATTGCGACCTGTAGTTAGATTACAAGGTTTACATGTTGGTCCAGCCAGCCAGCCAGACGGACGGACGGGCGGACATCGCTAAATCGACTCAGGAAGTGATTCTAAGCATATTGGTATACTAAAAAGTGGGTCTAAGACAAATATTTATATGCGTTACATACATCAGCACAAACTTTTAATACCCTTTCTACCTATGGTGGTGAAGGGTATAAAAACCAGAACTTTAAAGTTCTGAAGTACTGTACAAAGTACGTATGTAAATAATTTTTGCAGTTATTAAGTTTATTTTATTGCTTATATGTATAAAACAATTTAAAAAAAATGAAACCTTTTTCGCAATAACGGATAATTTGTTAACAATTGGTCCACATTTGAAACTAGCCTCTATATTACCCCTTTATAAGAAATAAACAAATATTACCAATTTTATTTTTGTGGGCCTATATTAAGTTTCATGACTATAGTATATTTGAGGGGTAATAAAAAGATTTAGCATATGAACATTTTGGGTTTTAATTGACCCAAATACAAATTTCTTATATTTATCTTAATTTTATATTCTTCATTTTCATTAAATCCGCTCGGACAAAATTATAAGATATAACAAAATGAATGGCAAAATTGACCAGTGAGCCGTATTAAAATAAATTATGCCTATTTCACATGAAACAGTACATTTACAATATTTTAATTTAAAATCATCAAAATACAACTAAAATTTGTATGAATCGTTTATTTTGAAAGCGTCATCAGTAGCCAGGCGGTGTTGTCTACGCAAGTGTAAACAAGTTTTTAATTAATGTAGACAACATTGTATGAGAAATCATAAAATTATTTTCAACGGAATTAAATTAATTAATTTAAGTTACAAAGTTGTTAATGTAATATTTGAAGCGTTTTGTAAACAAATTGCCTTTTACTATAGACATAATCTCATGATTCATATTAAGTTGTAGCCAAAATTTGGCTACTTTAGTTTTATGCTTTTTACGAAAACTTTGACAATAGGGTGTTAATATCTTAGGACCTCTAGTTCTTAAATTTCAACTTAAAAGCTATAAACGGTCTACTTACTTTTTACTTTATCAAATGCTGAAACTGTAAATAAAATGCTACTATTATATTATTTAACGATCCCAGTAAGAAAAAAGGTTTATTCACAAATTGGGGATGATTTGAAAATAAATATTTTTTCAAAGGTCAAACGTTTGGTATTCATTTGATACTGATTTGAGAATAATAGCGTTCTCAACAAAAAGGGGACTTTATTCTCAAATTGATAAATGCCTTCATTCTCAAATCATTATCAAACCTCATTCTCAAAGGTTTTTCACATGTGGATATCATCTACATGTGGAACGTAAATAAAATGGCGTTGTATTTTTGATATTTTTGAGTTTGTTATTGAAAACGTTGCATCATATTTAAATTCTTTTGCTTAAAATATAATTTTTTTTAATGTTAGATAAGAACAAGTAAGAGTGTTATATTCGGCTGTGCCGAATCTTATATACCCACCATCAAGTTGTGTTAAATTCAGAAACAGGGTGTAGCTAATTCAAAATCTGGACCAAAACTGAAAAAATCGCAAAGCTAATTGGTATTGTTGGTAAAACCTTTGGACTAAATTCGGTTGCCGTAGCTTTATAGTTAAACATTTAAAAAAATTTTAGTGGTTTCCCCAGTATTTACTTTGATCAAAATTCGGTCTCATAACCGGGTATAGTTTTACATTAATAAGTTGTTAAATACTTTTCGTTGTGCTTAATATGTAGTTAGGCTAAACACGTTAATAGTAATACGGCAGGTCCATATATTTCGTTAGGAGTTCCTAATGCATTCATCATATATAAAGTCTGGGCTGAACATTGATTGATGCCTATCTAATTGTAGATATAAAAAGGGGATGTTATATATATAAAAATTATAGCCAAATGTTGACCGACTGTAACAAAATTTTACATACTGGCTGGTATATATATAGAGCTTATTCTTGCAGAATTTAGTGGCCATAGCTATCATAGTTTAAACTTTAATAATTTTTAACTGGCCTTTGCTAAAATTTTTGGTTTCCGTGAGTGTTTTTTATATAAAAGCTAAAGTCAAGTATGGACTGATTCCTATAAAATTGGATAAACTGGTCAAAAATTACATTAAACTTCCCTACTTTAAATTTAATCGTCATAGCTAGTAAAACTGTATTCAATTTATCAGCATTAATGTGTTTCGAGGGGCGGGGTTATATGGGAGCTCTAACTAAATTTGAACCGATTTTGTCCATTTTCAACACACATCTTCTTCAAGATATCCAAAATATATATATATATATATATATATATATATATATATATATATATATATATATATATAATTCCCCGACAACATTCCAATTGGAACAAGGGGTACTTCTCTGAGACAATGAGCTGCATCCGATTCTATTTTTAGACTCATTGAAAGGGACCTACGTTTTAACACCGGCTCCGAACGCCAAATGCATTAATTAGAGAAGTTTTACATAGCCTAATACTCAATAACCAGTGACTAGCTGAGTTATGAGGTGAACCACCGCTTTTTTTTTTGAATATTTATTTTTTTTCAAGTGAGTCTAGCCAGGGATCGAACTTGGGCCTCTGGTATGCTAGGCGGATGACTAACCTGCTATACCACGGCGGTTCACAAGATGTCCAAAATACTTTTGTAAAATTTTGTCCCTCTAGCTCTTTTCGTTAAGGCGCTATCGTGCTTTGATCTAACGGACAGGCGTACATAAATAAACAACCTTTTCTTTATGTATTTTTGTGTTTCCATAAGTTTTTTATATGGGAGCTATGGTGAAATGGTGACCGATTGGTGACTGGCTGACATTGACATAAGACTTCCTTGTGCTTAATTTAGTCTTACTAGCTATTGTAGTTAAGGACCTATCACTATTTGATCTGACGGACAGACGGACATAAATCCCCTTTTCTTTTTGAATTTTTGTGTTTTCGTAAGTTTTTTATATGGGAGCTAGGTCAAATAGTGACCGATTGCGACAAAATTTTGCACACTGGCTGGGATTCACATAACACCTCTTCGTGCTAAATTTAGTGATTATATCTGTTATAGTTTTAGATTTATTGGCATTTAAGTGTATTCTAGGTGAAATTTTGGCTGTTTCTGTAAGTTTTTTGTATGTGAGCTATGGCTAAATGTTAACCGATTTTGATGAAATTTTATACGCTGCCTAGGGCTAATGTAAAACTTCTATATACCAAATTTTGTCATTTATTAACAAATAAGCGATTTGCCTAGACGAGGTTATACGGGAGCTATGGTCAAATGTGAACCGATTTTGCCCAATACCAAAATTTTCTCAGAGATGAAGAATATTTTTACTAAGTTTCATTGAGCTAGCTCCTTTCGTTTAGGCGTTATTGTGATTTCAACAAACAGACAGATAGACGGACATCGCTCAATCGTCTTAGAATTTCATAAGGATTCAGAATATATATCGTTTTTGGTTTTTGAGCCAATATTAAGGAAATTACAAACAGAATGACAATCTCAATATACCGCCCATTCTTTTTGATGGTGGGTATAAAAATTTAAGAAACAAAGAAAATTGACTTATGCATATGAATATTATTGAATTTTTAATCTTTTTTTAAGAAAGGTTTTATGGTCAAATATGGATCAGTTTTAAAAAATCCAAAAGAAATTACGAATTTGTTTGAAGTGCAATGCCATTCCATTAAGATATCTTAAACTTTAATTTTTTTAACATAACATTTTTTTTTAAGTTTGAAAAAACATTAGAATATGGTTTGATATTAAATTTATATAACACCATTTTTCAAACTATTCTCAAATCATCGTAGAGTTTGATAATGATTTGAAAATAACCTTTATTCTCAATTTGAGAAATTATCATTTTTCAAACGCTTATTCTCAAATGAACCCTCATTTGAAAATTGATGTGAATCTCAAACATCTGTTGAGGTTTGAAAAAAGTTTGAAAAAAACGTTTGATATCAAATGTATAAGTCATCATATTTCAATCGTTTGACACTGTTCTTACTGGGATACTACCACTTTTAATGAATTTATACAAAAATATAAATATATTTTTTTTAATTCAATATTTTAATAACATCTAATAACTCAATGTCATCACCTAACATCAAAACCACTTGAAATCATTAAAAGTATTTTTTTTTCCATGTTTTTCCCCAAAACTCTTAATTTACTACAATTAATTACTGGTCATTAATGTGTTAGAGTTTCCATGCGATAATCAATCAACAACCAGTGAGCACAAAATTAAATTCAATTTCATTTTATCAAGATTAACAGCGACACAAGACAAATATCTCGTGGTCAATTTACACAAAGTGTCGTTCTCTAAAAATTAAGTGATATTTGTCAATTACTCATTTATAATCATTAAGTCTACATGCTTTTTTTTGAAGCTTAATGTCTCCATTGAACTCTTGATAAAAATTGTAATTTGGAAATGAAATGAAAATTATGTAGATCTGATAATGATGACCGATTGACTGGAATTTTGAATTTTAAAGATGAATGGAATCGTTCTGTCTATACGAATGGTCTCCAATTAGTAAACATTTGGTCGCTCATTATAGGTTATATGAAAAATCCAAAAACTTTATATATTGTATAATAAAATTTGCTCAAAAGACGATTGCCTCAACCTATTAAGAATTAGTTGGGAAAGATAAAATGGCAAAATCTGATCCCTTCCGATTTATATGTATAAAATACATAGTACCTGGTTGACCGAGCCTTGCTCGGAGCTTTATGATAAGCATTTTGAGGCAAATTTTAAAGTTTTATATATTTCATTTTATAAAGTACTAAAATAAATTCAGAGGAAAGACATTGTACAAATATTCAGTTCATTTTGAATTATTTTATTTATTTTGTCAGACCAACACAGAGTTTTAGTAATTTTGGAAATTGGTCATACCAACAGAAACCTCCGTCGACTCATGCGCAACAACTTTGCTAAAGATTATAGTCTGATCAAATGCAAAGTTTACGATTTACTTCATTTTGAGTAGTTTTCAGTTGTTCATACCAACTAAGAAACCTTTATCTGCTTATGCGTAACAACTTTGCTTATAATTACAACATGATCAAATGCACAGTTTACGATTTAATTCACTTTAAATAATTGTCAGTGGCGCCACCTGTCGGACTTTGGTCATTCCAATTAAGAAACCTTCGTCGGCTCATCCGCAACAACTTTGCAAAAGATTATAGCATGATTAAATGTACAGCTTACGATTAAATTAACTTTGAGTAAATTTCAGTGGCGCCATCTGTCGACACTTGTTCTTACCAATTAAACAACCTTCGTCGGCTCATGTGCAACAACTTCGCTAAGGATTATAGCATGATTAAATGTACAGCTTACGATTAAATTGACTTTGAGTAATCTTCAGTAGCGCCATCTGTCGGAAATTATTCATACAAACTAAAAAGCCTTCGCCGGCTAGTGCGCTACAACTTTGCTAAAGATCATAGTATGATCAAATGTACAGTTTACGATTTAATTAATTTTTAGTAATTTTCAGTGGCGCCACCTATCGGAAATTAGTCTTGGCAACTTAAAAACCTTCGTTGGCTTATCCACAACATCTTCGCTAAAGAGCATAACATGATCAAATTCACAGTTTACTATTCTATAAAGAACATACATACAGACAAACATTCATTTGTTTAAAAGGTATAACATTACTAATTGTTTCCCCTTTTTATCCCCTAATTTAAAAAAAGTTCCATATACATATTTGGTACTTTTTTGGTACCAAGTGAATTCGATACATTTTATTAAAACGCAGTTAATATAATATTCCTATTAATATTACTTTTTGAGATTTTAAGTTATCATTTTATCCCTTTTTTACCCATTTTGGCCCCAAAATCAAAAAAGTACCAAACACATATTAAATGTTTCTTTCACACCTATTGATTGCAGTACAAAGTTTCTTTCTATATTCTTTAGTTAAAAATATAAGAGTGGGTTAAAAAGGTACCAAAAAAAACTATTTTCACCCTTTTTTACCCCCTATCGAACATAGTTTCCAAAAAGTACCAAATACCTGTCCGCTTATTTTTATAGCTGTTTGAAACGTAATTTTAATTTTGCTTCTATACTTATTACTTTAGGAAATATAGCGTTTTCGATTTTTTCCCTTTTTACCCTCTTAGAGGCAAAGGTTCCCAAAGTTCCTTCGAAAAATTCTTCAAAGTTTGTGTACCGAAACAAGGCCGAAAAACATTTTTTTTATAAAAAAGTAACATTAGCAATAGGCTAATATTTTCCAAACATCAGCTAAATGCTTTTAATACTCATTTTCACAAATTTCATTAACGATCGTGATATTTACGAAAATTACAAAAAGTCTCCGGCACCTGGCAGAATGGGCTGCCTACGCCTGTTTATGAATTATTATAGACTATATAGATATGTTTTTTTTTCATTTTATAGCAAAAATTCGCGTCATACCATTAAAATTATATCTAAATGTTTAACTTTATTGGTGTCTGGTGGGCTACACGTTGGTCGCAGAGGGTTAAGTTAATTTTCTTTTGTAATTACACTGCTCTGCAGCCAAATCCTCCTTTTAATAAAACTATGTGAACTACATGGATTTTGATGCGCTAAACTCAGATCCGTTGTCGGTTTTTTTCCATCAGATCTGGATTTTTTTTTTTATGGGCGTGGCAAATTTTTCCCCTTAAATTAGTCAGTTACGGAGACCTATTTCGTCCTAGCTCGAGAACGACTCATCCGATGACCATAAGATATCATTAGGTAATGAAGCTAAAATACGACGGTATTTTTTATAAAAATAAATTGGTAAATTGTTAATAAAATTCACATTTTTAAACCGATTTTTCTCCATTAATTTCTAAATAACTCCAAAACGATAAGAGATACAGAAATTATATTAGACTAAAATAAATGCAATTTTGTTATGCATCTTCAAGTGTTTTAATTTTGAAAATCGGATGAGTCTTTCCCGAGTTAGGACGAAATAGGTCTCCGTACCTGACTAATTTAAGGGGAAAATTTTGCCATGCCCATAAAAAAAAATCAAGATCTCATGGAGAAAAACCGAAAACGGATTTGAGTTAAGCGCATCAAGATCCATATAGTCCGCATAGTTTAAAAGGAAAGACAAAAAATGAATTTTTGCAGAGTAGTGTTATCAATGCTTCTATATTGTTACTTTGTGAATTGTATGTAAGAATGGATATGACCGGATGTACCACTCTAACTGGCTTCTTTCCGTTTTCGATAAGTCAACAAACTTAAGAATTTACTTTATGAAATTTTTTTAAATTTATTCAAATTTAATAATAATTTTTATCTAAACTTTTAATTAACATAAAGAAAATTGGTTCCCACAATTTAATTTTAAAAAGCTTCCCCATCAAGATATTATAAAAGACTCTGACATGGCCAAGTGTTTTTTTTGTCTGTTAATATTTGACACAACAATTGCTCGGAATTTAATATGGCTCTTAAAAAGCAAAACTTTACTTTTCATCCTCAAGAATGAAAAAACAAAACTTTGTGTAAAATTTGTTTGGGGTATTATTATATTATACCCTCAAAGAAATAAGTAATATCTCAATTTCCACTTCAATTTGTCGGCTGTCATTTGTAATTGAGTTCAATTTAGGATGATGAAAGCCGTAAAATGAAAAGATTTCTCGAAACACAGACACACACACACACACACACACACACACACACACGCACATACACATCAGATACAACATCATATCACATTTAATATTAACATCATTCCAAGATTCAAGTGGTGATGGAATGTTTTGATGTTTGAAAATGATTTTGATTAAAGTTGAATAAATGCCTTAAGATAATTTTCAAAACAAAAATTTTACATAATTTATTTTATGGTTTATTTTATGGACGAGTATTTTATAATAAAATGATTAAGTATCTGTGAGCCGAAAAGAAACCCAGCATTAATTTCCCCAAAGATAAAGAAAAAAACTTAATTCACAAGATTAATGTGAGTCCAATTCGGATTGGATTTAAGTGGTATATGAAATTTGGTATTTTTTTTTAATAAATTTTGAAAATAAGGCGCCTTAATAAATGATAAATATCAACTAATTAGTTAAAACAAAGACGCCTTAACTACCCAAAATATGTCGCGCCAGGGCTACTTGACAATTTGTCACTCTTAAAAAATTTCTTAAATAAAATTAAAGACCCAAGAGTCAACTGAGACTGAAAACGAAACAACAAATGTTTAGAGTAAATGACAATATCTTTTTAATCCCATTATAATCATTTATTATAGAAAGAAGCAAAGACCTGTAGTGTTATAAAGAAATTTTTTAACTTTTATAAATTTCAAATTGTTTTTAATAAATTAGGGTCATAATTATCAATATTTCATGTTGGGTAAACATTCACAGATATTTTTATCTCACATACTTTATATAGTCAATTTTGGGTAATAGGGTTTGTTAAATAGCAGCTGATGATTGAAATTAACGATAATGACCAAAAAATGTGACAGTACCCAAAAATGAAACATTATCAAGCGACGCTAATGTTTAAATAATGTCTAGTTTTAACAAGTGGTTTCCACAGACTTGATCAGAGGAGAATATTGCGTTGTCCAACTATAGAATACTAATAGAAATGTTAATTTCAAAATAGTATATAAATTCTGTGTGCATCATTGCAATCTTGATCATAACTAAAATACCCTAAAAATAAAATGTTTATAGAAAAATTTTTACTACTAAATTTTTATAGAAAAATTTTCAATATAAAAATTTGATAATAAAAATTTGATAAAAAAAAATTTTTCAAGACAAAATTTTTATACAAGAATGTTCAGTTAAAAATTTTATAACAAAAAAAAATTGCAGTATAAATTTTTTATAGAAACATTTTCAGTATAAGATTTTTCAGGAAAAATTTTTAATATAAAATTTTAATAGAAAAATTTTCAATACAAAATTTTTGTACAAAAATTTTTAATTCAAAAAGAAGTGTATTTGCATTTGATCCCAAATCTGTTACATTTATTTATTAATGTAACAGACCAATTTATTGATAAAAAGCCAAAAAATGTTTGCGGAGAAACCAAATTCCTCGACGCGTTTCGATTTTTAAAGAAAAGTTTTTAGTACATAATTTCTATAGAAAAATTTTCAGTTCAAAATTTTTATAGAATCATTTTCAGTACAAAATTTTTATAGAAAAAATTTCACTACAAAACTTTTATAGAAAAATTTTCAGTACAAAATTTTTATAGAAAAATGTACCAAATTTTCAAAGAAAAACTTTTAGTATAAAATTCTTATAAACACAATTTCAGTACAAAATTTTTATAGAAAAATTTTCAGTACAAAATTATTATAGAAAATTTTTTAGTACAAAAATTTTTAAGAAAAATTTACAGTACAAAATTTTCATAGAAAAATTTTTAGTACAAAATTTTTAGAACAAAATTTTTATAGAAAAACTTTTAGTACAAAATTTTTATAGAAAAATTTTCAGCACAAAATTTTTATAGAAAAATTTTCAAAATAAAATTTTTATCGAAAAATGTTTAGTATAAAATTTTTATAGAAAAATTTTCAGTTCAAAATTTTTCTATAAAAATTTTGTACTGAAAATTTTTCTATAAAACTTTTTATAGAAAAATTTTCAGTACAAAATTTTTGTAGAAAAATTTTCAGTACAAAATTTATATAGAAAAAATTTCAGTATAAAAATTTTATAGAAAATTTAAAAAAAATTTTAATAGAAAAATTTTCAGTATTAAATTTTTATAGGAAAATTTTCAATATAACATTTTTATATAAAAATGTTTATAGAAAAATTTTCAGTACAAAATTTTTATAGAAACATTTTCAGTACAAAATTTTTAACAAAAAATTTTCAGTACAAAATTTTTATAGAAAAATTTTCAGTCAAAAATTTTCAGTACAAAATTTTTATAGAAAAATTTTAAGAACAAAAGTTTTGTAGAAAAATTTTCAGTACAAAATTTTTGTAGAAAAATTTTCAGTTCAAAATTTTTGTAGAAAAATTCTCAGTACAAAATTTTTATAGAAAAATTTTTAGTACAAAATTTTTATAGAAAAATTTTCAGTACAAAATTTTTATAGAAAAATTTTCAGTACAAAATTTTTATAGAAAAATTTTCAGTACAAAATTTTTATAGAAAAAATTTCAGTACAAAATTTTAATAGAAAAGTTTTCAGTGTTAAAATTTATCTATATTTATCAAATAGAAAAATTTTCAATAAGAATTCTTTCATAAAGAAAAATTTTTTATAGATATTTTTTCATATAGAAATTTTTTCATGTAGAAAAATTTTCTATAGAAATTTTTTTATATAGAAATTTTTTCATATAGAAAAATTTTCTATAGAAATTTTTTCATATAGAAAAATTTTCTATAGAAATTTTTTCATATAGACAAATTTTCTATAGGAATTTTATCATATAGACAAATTTTCTATAGAAATGTTTTAATATAGAAACATTTTCTATAGATTTTTTTTTTTTATAGAAAAATTTGCATTTGATCCCAAATCCGTTACATTTATTTATTAATGTAACAGACCAATTTATTGATAAAAAGCCAAAAAAATGTTTGCGGAGAAACCAAATTCCTCAACGCGTTTCGATTTTTAAAGAAAAGTTTTAAGTACATAATTTCTATAGAAAAATTTTCAGTACAAAATTTTTATAGAATCATTTTCAGTACAAAATTTTTATAGAAAAAATTTCAGTACAAAATTTTTATAGAAAAATTTTCAGTACAAAATTTTTTTAGAAAAATGTATCAAATTTTCAAAGAAAAACTTTTAGTATAAAATTCTTATAAACACAATTTCAGTACAAAATTTTTATAGAAAAATTTTCAGTACAAAATTATTATAGAAAATTTTTTAGTACAAAAATTTTTAAGAAAAATTTACAGTACAAAATTTTCATAGAAAAATTTTTAGTACAAAATTTTTAGAACAAAATTTTTATAGAAAAATTTTTAGTACAAAATTTTTATAGAAAAATTTTCAGCACAAAATTTTTATAGAAAAATTTTCAAAATAAAATTTTTATCGAAAAATGTTTAGTATAAAATTTTTATAGAAAAATTTTCAGTTCAAAATTTTTCTATAAAAATTTTGTACTGAAAATTTTTCTATAAAACATTTTTATAGAAAAATTTTCAGTACAAAATTTTTGTAGAAAAATTTTCAGTACAAAATTTTTATAGAAAAAATTTCAGTATAAAAATTTTATAGAAAATTTAAAAAAAAAATTGTAATAGAAAAATTTTCAGTATTAAATTTTTATAGAAAAATTTTCAGTACAAAATTTTTATAGAAACATTTTCAGTACAAAATTTTTAACAAAAAATTTTTAGTAAAAAATTTTTATAGAAAAATTTTCAGTAAAAAATTTTTATAGAAAAATTTTCAGTAAAAGCCTTTTATAGAAAAATTTTCAGTATAAAACTTTTATAGAAAAATTTTCAGTATAAAATTTTTAAAGAAAAATTTTCAGTACAAAATACACAAAGAAAAAATTTCAATTCTAGATTTTTATAGAAAAATTTTTCCGTACAAAATTTTTAACAAAAATTTTCAGTACAAAATTTTTATAGAAAAATTTTCACTCAAAAATTTTCAGTACAAAATTTTTATAGAAAAATTTTAAGAACAAAATTTTTATAGAAAAATTTTCAGTACAAAATTTTTATAGAAAAATTTTCAGTACAAAATTTTTATAGAAAAATTTTTAGTACAAAATTTTTATAGAAAAATTTTCAGTACAAAATTTTTATAGAAAAATTTTCAGTACAAAATTTTTATAGAAAAATTTTCAGTACAAAATTTTTATAGAAAAATGTATTAAATTTTCCAAGAAAAACTTTGTGTATAAAATTTTTTTAGAAACATTTCCAGTACAAAATTTTTATAGGAAATATTTTATTACAAAATTTTTATAGAAAAATGATAATTACATAATTTTCAGTACAAAATTTTTATAAGAAAATTTTCAGTACAAAATTTTTATAGAAAAATTTTCAGTACAAATTTTATAGAAAAATTTTCAGTACAAAATTTTTATAGAAAAAATTTCAGTACAAAATTTTAATAGAAAAATTTTCAGTACAAAATTTTAATAGAAAAATTTTCATTCAGTGTTAAAATTTATCTATATTTATCAAATAGAAACATTTTCAATAAGAATTTTTTCATAAAGAAAAATTTTTTATACACATTTTTTCATATAGAAATTTTTTCATATACAAAAAATTTTCTATAGAAATTTTTTTACTTATATAGAAAAACTTTCTATAGAAATTTTTTCATATAGAAAAATTTTCTATAGAAATTTTTTCATATAGAAAAATTTTCTATAGAAATTTTTTCATATAGAAAAATTTTCTATAGCAATTTTTTCATATAGAAAAATTTTCTATAGAAATTTTTTCATATAGAAAAATTTTCTATACAAATTTTTTCATATAGAAAAATTTTCTATAGCAATTTTTTCATATAGAAAAATTTTCTATAGAAATTTTTTCATATAGAAAAATTTTCTATACAAATTTTTTCATATAGAAAAATTTTCTATAGAAATTTTTTCATATAGAAAAATTTTCTATAGAAATTTTTTCATATAGAAAAATTTTCTATAGAAATTTTTTCATATAGAAAAATTTTCTATCGAAATTTTTTCATATAGACAAATTTTCTATAGGAATTTTATCATATAGACAAATTTTCTATAGAAATGTTTTGATATAGAAACATTTTCTATAGATTTTTTTTTATAGAAAAATTTTCTATAGAAATTTTTTTTTATATACAAAAATTTTCTACCAAAATTTTAACATGTAGAAAAATTTTCTATAGAAAATTTCTACAGAAAATTTGTCTATATGAAAAAATTTCTATAGAAAATTTTTCTATATGAAAAAATTTCTATAGAAAATTTTTCTATATGAAAAAATTTCTATAGAAAAATTTTCTATAGAATTTTTTTCATATAGAAAAATTTTCTATAGAAATTTTTTCATATAGAAAAATTTTCTATAGAAATTTTTCTATATGAAAAAATTTCTATAGAGAATTTTTCTATATGAAAATATTTCTATTAAAAATTTTTCTATATGAAAAAATTTCTATAGAAAATTTTTCTATATGAAAAAATTTCTATAGAAAATTTTTCTATATGAAAAAATTTCTATAGAAAATTTTTCTATATGAAAAAATTTCTATAGAAAATTTTTCTATATGAAAAAATTTCTATAGAAAATTTTTCTATATGAAAAAATTTCTATAGAAAATTTTTCTATATGAAAAAATTTCTATAGAAAATTTTTCTATATGAAAAAATTTCTATAGAAAATTTTTCTATATGAAAAAATTTCTATAGAAAATTTTTCTATATGAAAAAAATTCTATAGAAAATTTTTCTATATAAAAAAATTTCTATAGAAAATTTTTCTATATAAAAAAATTTCTATAGAAAATTTTTCTATATGAAAAAATTTCTATAGAAAATTTTTCTATATGAAAAAATTTCTATAGAAAATTTTTCTATATGAAAAATTCTATAGAAAATTTTCTATAGAAATTTTTTCGTATAGAAAAATTTTCTATAGAAATTTTTTATACAGTAAAATTTTTAATAAAAATATTTTCATATAGAAAAATTTTTAATAGAAATTTTTCTGTATGAAAAAATTTCGATAGAAAATTTTTCTATATTTATATTTTTTCATATGACAGAAAATGTTTCTATATGAAAAACTTTCTATAGAATATTTTTCTATATAATTTTTTCATATAGAAACATTTTCTATTGAAATTTTTTCATCTGGAAAAATTTGCTATGGAAGTTTTTTCATATAGAAAATATTTCTAAAGAATTTTTTTCATTTAGAAAAACCGCTCTTAAACAATTACCCGATACCTTCATCTTTAAAATTAATTTATAATCTATGACAACTATTTTGATTACTACTCACTTTGTTAAACTTACATTAAACAAAATATTTTATTCTCTGTTATCTTAATCTAAAATTTGATATTATTTCACAAAAATATCTTTAACAAGCCAGAACTACTAGAATTCGAGCTCATATTTTATGTATAAGATAAATCTTTATCGTATTTGTACACGTTTGAAAATAACTTAAATTGAATTATGTCCTGTTGTTAATGATGGTGTCTAGATTTTTGTTATTCGAGTATAGAGATTCCAGGATTTGTTAACATTTTAAAAGGCAAATATTTTTAGAACATAACAGGGATGTTTTGGGAAAATTACATGTATTAGAATGTGTAAAAGAGAATTTGTTAAAGTCAGTTTAGTAGTGGTAATATGTTTGTACTGATATGTGGCAGTAAATTACTTGACTCTAGATAAATTTATCTATGCACAAAATTTTGCTGTCTTCAATGTCTTAGGTCAAGGGGAAAATGTTGTGGAGGGTAAGGCCTCCATGGAGGCATTAGGAACTAACTTAAACTTGTTTAACACTTTCATTAAAAAGTTAATATCGTGGGTTCGAATCTCGATAGTGGCAAGCTCGAATATCATTTTAGACTTTTTGTCCTTGACAAACTTAGGACTTAAATTGTTTTTAAAATATATTTCCTTTTTTTGTATAAAATCTTTCAAGGAGTTTTCTACTTGAAGGCCCTACTTCCGTTCCCCCCTTTAATGTAGATGTTTTTCATTTTGGCATTTTCCTTACTTGTATTTGGCAGATTCATTTATTCTATTGAACATTGCAGATGATTTGTACGGTATGGTTGTTATCGATGTCTATGTGTTGCTATGTTCTTTTGTGAATGTATGGATGTAGGATATGCAATGAGCTAAGCAAATATTTCAGCATCAAATACTAAAGTCAGATACCACACCATCGGCTTGCTTGTAGATGTGAACAGAGAGCTTTTAATATTTATGATGTTATTCAATCTTTATGGTTTTCTAAAGAGTCTGAACGGTTTTTGGGGCATGAATTTGAAAGCTATTTCAAAGAGAAAGTGATGTGTTGGAGTAGAGTTGCCAAGAAAGAGTTTACAATAATGGAAGTATTTTTTGGAACTTAAGAAATTGGTTGTCGAAAGTAGAATAGATAGAAGGTGTTTGCGGACATTTGCACAAAACACTCACTGCAATCGAGCGTAAGAAAGTTTGACTTTTAGGTTCATCTTATCTTATATTCTTAAACGAGCAATAATTGTATATATATATATATATATATATATATATATATATATATATATATATATATATATATATATATATATATATATATATATATATATATATATAGGCTATCTCGAAAACGGCTCTAACGATTTTGATAAAATTTGGACAGTGGGTATCTTTTTTGATGTATAGGAACCTTTGCCTCTAAGAGGGAAAAAGCGGGTAAAAAGGGGAAAAAAATCGAAAACGCTTTATCTACCAAAGTATTTGGTATAGAAACAAAATTAAAATTACGTTTTAAACAGCTATGAAAATAAGCGAACAGGTGTTTGGTACTTTTTTGAAACTATGTCCGATATGGGGTAAAAAAGGGTGAAAATAGTTTTTTTGGTACCTTTTTAACCCACTCTTATATTTTAAACTAAAGAATATAGAAAGAAACTTTGCACTCCAATCAATAGATATGAAAGAAACAATAAACACGTATTTGGTACTTTTTTGATTTTTGGGCCAAAATGGGTGAAAAAGGAATAAAATGATAACTTAACATCTCTAAAAGTATTATGAACAGGAACATTATGTTAATTGCGTTTTAATAAAATGTACCGAATTCAATTGGTACCAAAAAAGTACCAAATATGCATATGGAACTTTTTGAAATTAGAGGATACAAAGGAGGAAAAATAGTATTGTTATACCTTTTAAACAAATGAATGTTTGCTTCTATGTATGTTCTTAATAGAATAGTAAACTGTGAATTTGATCATGTTATGCTCTTTAGCGAAGATCGTGCGGATAAGCCGGCGAAGGTTTTTAAGTTGATAAGATTAATTTCCGACAGATAGCGCCAATGAAAATTACTAAAAATTTTAAATAAATCGTAAACTGTACATTTGAGCATGCTATGATCCTTAGCAAAGATGTAGCGCATGAGCCGGCGAATGCTTTTTAGTTGGTATGAATAATTTCCGACAGGTGACGCTACTGAAACTTACTCAAAGTCCATTTAATAGTAAGCTGCACATTGAAACATGCTACAATCTTTAGCAAAGTTGTTGCACATGGGCCGACGAAGGTTTCTTAGTTGGTATGAAGAAATTTCGACAGGTGGCGCCACTTAAATTTACTCAAAGTCAATTTAATCGTAAGCTGTACATTTAATCATGCTATAATCTTCAGCAAAGTTGTTGCTGATAAGCCGAAGAAGGTTTATGAATTGGAATGAGTAAAGTCCGACAGGTGGCGCCACAGAAAATTACTCAAAGTGAATTAAATCGTAAACTGTGCATTTGATCAGACTACAATCTTTAGTAAAGTTGTTGCGCATGAGTCGACGGAGGTTTCTGTTAGCATGACCAATTTCCAAAATTATTAAAATGAGTTAAACTGTAAACTATGCAAACTATGTGTTGGTCGGACAAAATAAATAAAATAATTCAAAATTAACTGAATATTTGTACAATTTATTTTAGCACATTTTAAAATAATATATATAAAAACTTTAAAATTTGCCCCAAAATGCTTATCATAAAGCTCCGAGCAAGGCTCGGTCAACCAGGTACAATTAATTCATTTCGTTAAACGATTTCAAAGTAGTAACAATGTAGACGCTAACTTACTTTGAAGCACTGGCCTAGCAGTATACCATTTTTGGTCCAATATATGCAGGTGATTAAGTCAAATACCCTTATACCGTTATATAGATGGGATCTCATCAAACGAGTTTAAGACTAAATAAGGGGTACCGCAACCCTTCGTTCTTTCTCCTACCCTATTTGCTATCTTTAAAAACGACCTATGTCAAACTTCCAAACCTATCTACTTTTTTGCAGATGATAGTAACACTTGCCATTCGTAGACCAAACCTTTTAGAGGTTGGCGCTATTAGGCAAAACATAAATGAATCATTTTACCTCGATTAAGAAACAATTTCTGAATAGAGTCGGACGAATAAAGTTGATTTTAATGCGCGGAAAATTCAATCTTGTATGATTATGCATAACTTACTTCGAATCATGTTACTCTATCTATATTAATAGGTGGTGGAAATCTTGAGGAATTGGAATACAACTCTCATATGTGGCTGGTGCTAGAGTTTCTCGACAGTGCGCAGAAAAGGGCGAAAGTGCCCATCGGTGACTGTAGGGTATTCAACTCTATTGATTCTGTGCAGCACCGTCGTAATGTGTTTTGTGTCACACTGTTCTATCGTTGCTACTTCGGAATGTGTTCTGACGTAATTAGAGAACTTGTTCCTAAAACTCAAAGCTTTTTACGCAATACACGTCTATCTGTTAGAGCTCATCTGAATAGAAAGATCGGAGTCGTATACTGAAAAACGAATACTGGAATTATGGATCATAAACTGAACATATTCTACTATTATGATCGTCAGACTTATTACAGATATCTCCATTTTAATGGCATTTAAGATCTGACTTGACCATAATCGAACTGGTCTTTTAAGCCGAAACGTTTGCTTTAATAACTCTAAAGCTGTACTTTTATTATTGGTTCTTCGAGCCAGATCATCGTTAAATGCCGAGTGGATCAAGCACAATGAGAGCTGGTTACTATTGTCCAAAACATCAATTTATGATAGATTTCAGCTGTACTTTTTTATGGTCATTCAAACCAGTCACCGTTGGTGTGGTCGTTAGAATGTCGGCGTCAACGATTGTATATTTCCAAGACTGTGAGATATATCCAGAAATGTAACACTTGGTGTGGGTGTTGGGATGGAGCCATCATCGTATCTGTACTTTGATAATAAGATGAGGTTTTAAACGGAATGTGCTACATACCATTTTGCTCATGTCATAATGAATTTCCTATTCGATCGTTTAAAGGGCATGTTCGTCTCACTTGGAGGTTATGTGAACTGCACACCAAGATCATGCAGTTTTGTGAGGTTTTATAAGTCTTAGCTATATGAGAATAAGTTTTAAGCTAAAGCAGTCTCTTAGGCAACAAAAGCTTTGTCGTTGGTCATATTATCCAGATTTGTGTCTTAGTTTAATGGAAAGTGGACATTTCGTGGTTTACATTCGAACGATCTTAGATAGGGAGTACCTAACAAAAGATCCTATAGTTTAGATCGGTTTAAATATCAATGAAAATCGTTATTCCTGTAAAAGAATGTTTGATGCCGCTTGCAGAAGTTCAGACGCTAAATTGGCCAATACTGCTTCAATTTCACTTTCGATACGTACGAACTTCATCAATCGTCGCTGGCTTGTTAAGATACGCCATATACATCATGTAGCCCCACAGGAAATAGTCTAACGCATCAAATCGCATGATCGAGGCGGCCAATCGACTGGACCATTTCGTGAGACAACATGTTCTCGAAACTTGGTTTTCAATAAATTGATTGTGACATTCGCTGTGTGGCTTCTGACGCAGTCCTGCTTTAATCACATGTCCTTCAAGTACATATAATCCAATTGGGGAAAAAAAATATTCGTTTATCATTGAACGGTAGCTATTCCCATTCACAGTAACGTGACGGTCTTGATCATCACGACCCAATGACGCCGCCGGCCCATAAACCGCACTAAGCCGTCATTTATTCGGGATGTAATGATGACTTATGTATGTGTGGTTTGCTGCCTGACCAATAACGCATATTATATTTATTGACGAAGCCATTCGGCCAGAAGCCTCAGCGATGAAGATGATCTTTCTTTTAACATTGTGGCCACTAACCCCGAATTTCGGTAGTAAATTTTAATTATTCATTGTTGACTCGTACATTTTTCCATCATGAAATGGCAAACTTTACTGAAGATAAATGTCAATAGAGCAGCAAGATATATGGCGTTGTCTGCTGCCCCTATCGCTGTACTTTTTTAGCGTCCCTATTGAAAAACCCGATATATATAACCTCAAGTGGAACTAGGTATCGGTTAGTGCAAGACTAAGACTTTGATTTACCACAGAAACTGGTAAAAAGCATATTTTCTATAGAACCATCCGGATAGCTTTAAGAAGCTCATAGGCCTGTCAATATCTGCGCTAACCAGATTGCCCAGGCCACCAAAGAACTAAGAGCTCAGTGTTTGTCCCCTTCTATATGGCAGGGCAGGAAATATGTTTTATGAACTTCGCAACTTCCACTAAGACTGGGTCCGACAATGACGGACATAAGTAAGAATATGCGATTGTTTATAGGGACATTAAACAATGGGAACGTTTTCTACCTAAACGTGAACATATATTTGAAGTGAATACATCCACTGACATGAGTCCAATAATAATAAAACAGATTCTTGTTGATCTGGAATTTGTAAATTTTAAAAACATTACCTGTAAGCACTTAGCAAAAATGTTTTAATCAGAAGGCAAGGAAATCACATACCAAAAATGGAGCTCTAATACGACTTTCAACATAGAACTTATCTTCTTCTTTCTAAAATAACATAATAAAACATTACAATGGCAACCCTCCTAACAAATTTGTACAATTTCCCTATTTCATTTCACTTCATCTTATTCTTAAATTCGCATATATCAAACAGCTGCTGCTGTAAGCAACAAAAATAATTTATGACTGCCATCAACAAACAACCCCATGTCAAACTCCCACACGAAAAAACCCCAGCCAAATGATGAATGATGTGTCAGACAGACTAAAAATTGCCAAGAAAGAGAAAAGAGAGAGAGAAAACCATAAATCGTTGAAATGAAACATAGAAAAGGGTTGCCCTTCCAACGAAATTTGTTAGACATACAAAAAACTTTCAAACCTAAAATCTTCAAAATAAAAACTTAGACAAGTTCCCTAGAGGCATTTAATCAAAATGGAAATTTTACTTTAAAGAAACAAAATTAATTAGTATCATTAACTAAATACAACTTTATATCTTTGTAGTAGATTAAGAGTAATAAAATCTTTAATGAAACAACATTAATACATAATCATTAGGTCCCCATTGACTTTATCGTTTTTCCTGATCTTGAATAAGAATTTACTCATTTGAAAGTTTTTAGTGGATTTTTTGGGTGGTTTTTATCGTTCATCTGTAAAAAACATTTCTTTTTAATCACCATTAGTTTCAGGCATTTCAAATTGTTTTTATTGCTGTTTGTTATTTGTTAATGTTGTTGTTGTTGTTGTTGCTGTTATTGTTGTTGTACCAGAAAATTTAAATAAAGTTATTTATGAGCATTTAATTTTTTGTTACATTAATTTGAACATAACTGACAAAACATAAATTAGCTTCCGTTTTAACTAATTACACACACCGAACAATCAGTCAACCATAAATTTTAAATTTAAAACTAATTTCCATTCACTCAACTCATAAGCATATATAAGTATGTATGTATTTATGTAAGAATTGTGGAATGGTTTAAATGGATTCCATAAAAGAAACTCCATAAAATAGCAACATCGCTGTCATTATCATCATCACCCTCATCAAAATATATTCCCGGGCTCTTCACTAAAGAATGACTTCTAAATGTTTGCGCGTCTGGTTTTGGATATAACTTACGAGTATAATGAACATAAAATATATTTCTGAACGCATCTACAATAAAATTCTGAATTTTCTTTATTATACGAGGGATGTTTTTTTATATTTCGAGTTTGGAGAAAACAAATATTTACCATCAAGAATGGTTTACATGTTTCTTATTTATGCTCTATAAAGATCAATCTCTCACTATTTAAGTTACCTTTTTCATTCTAGGTCCAAAACATGGACTTGCAAAGCATCAACCGAAATATTGAAAGTCAAATTGAACTAGCTCTATATTTTGCATGAAATCAAAAGAAGTCATTAGGAACCTTACGGCGCACAGTGGCTTGAAACAAAAAAAAAAACAAAAAAAAAAAGAAGTGGTAATAAATCTGTAGCTTATAAACTGTAAGTCTCATTGCTTTAGTTTATTGCTAGAAACATAATCACGACAGCAGGCTTCACGAACACCGACTACAAAAGTCGTTGGCTACAACAGTCGCCTTGTAGACAGCTACTTAATTTTTTTTAGAACGGCAGCTGCACTGAAAACAGCTGATATAGATTTTAAACTAAAATTAAATCAAAATGTCTAAATAGAAACAGCTGCTTATGAGTGATGCCAATATCGCATTTATAAGATGGTCAAAATAACGATTTATAAGTTGACAGAAATAACATAAATCCTTTTTAGTAATCAACCTCCGATATCAACGGTTTTCATGTACCTGATAGTATATATAAATCAAAAAATTCTAATAGAAAGATACGTGATTCCATATAGTTTGAGAGTTATGAGCTTATGACGGCAAATTTAACTATAAGAGCGTGAAATTTTAGCACTGAGATTGCCTTATCTCAAAACATAAATAATAACTCTAGTATTGTTATGGTGGTGGTAAAAATTGAAGACAAAAAATTGGTAAGATTTTTTAATAAATTTAGTCACACAATTTTTCTGTGAGGTATCGTCAAAATTTTCTAGTTTGAAGAGCCTTTTTATACCCCCGTAATGATTGTGTTTGTAAAATAGATAATAATGCGAGGTTTTCCATCTGTCTAAAAGTAGGGATACTCCTTTCGACGATGATGGCCTAACCAATCATCGAAACGCGCCGAGGAATGAATTCAATGGGATCTTGACAGTTTCGACCCGTATAAAGCTGCGGATCCTGATGGTATTATTCTTTTAATGCCCTGGCTAATTCTAGTATATGAGGTTGTCTCAGGCTTTCTCATATACCAGGAGCCAGGACCAGGTGCAACGTTGTCTTTATTCCCAAAGCAGGTAAAGCTGAACGTGTAAAAGCTGACCTATAAAAATTTGCTAATTGCTTCCTTAAATTTTGGAGCGTATCAATAATGCGCATCTACGCATCAATCTTTAATTGATAGAATTCTCCTCTCCAGCTCACAATATCCCTACAACAAAGGCAAATCTGTTGAATTTGCACTCCACTCATTAAATAGTTATATTGAGAAATCTCTTGATTTTGCCGAATTTACACTTGCCGCCTTTTTAGACATTGAAGGTGCCTTTAACAACATAAAACCAGAGTCTATAATCGGCAATGGGGGACTTAAGGGTCGATATATCTATCTAGTTTGTAGATGAGCTACTCACCTACAAAATCATCAGCTCAATCATGGGCACTGCTACAATGTACAAGGTAGCACGTGGAGGGACTCCACAAAGAGGTGTACTATCCCTCTCCTGTGGAACCTTGCTATTAATAAACTTCTCACTGAACTAGATTCTTTGAGATTCAACACCATCGCATACATGGAGGATGTTGCTTTAGCAGTGTTAGGGAAATTTTTCAACACCCTGTCACTGCATCTTGAAATAGCTCTTGACATACTCTACCGTTGGAGTGTCTCTAACAGCCTGGAAGACAATCTCACTAAAACGGAACTTGCACTTTTTTTGCGGAAATAAAAACTACCTACTTTTACACTTCCAAAAAAATGTTGCTCATTGACATTGCCAAATATCTATCCTGTAGCCTTAATACCCAATTCAGGGTGTCCAAAACTAATTATGTCATAGGCGAAACCTGGGGACTTTATCTTACCAACACTTTCTGGCTCTTTGACATGGTTGTCAAGACTATAATTATTTATGGTGCGCTGGTTTGGTGGCCTGAAATCAAACACCAGCTGGATTCTTTTACTAAAATTTTAAGATCGTCCGCTCTAATGATTACTGTTGCCTTTAAAACTACACCATCTAAGGCGCACTTTGTCATGCTTAACTGACTTCCAGTAGAATAATGCCACAATAAATTGCCCTTTAATCGTATGTACGATTTAGCACTATCGGAACCTGATCCCACTCACAAATTCGACACTCCACTAACAGTAGTCTTCCTCATCCCTCTATTCCCCGACAACATTAAAATTGGAACAAGGGGTACATCTCTCAGACTATGAGCTTCATTTGATTCTATTTTTAGACTCATTGAAAGGGACCTACGTTTTAACTCCGTCTACGAAAGGCAAATACATTGG
This sequence comes from Stomorhina lunata, assembly GCA_933228675.1. Classification (NCBI taxonomy): domain Eukaryota; kingdom Metazoa; phylum Arthropoda; class Insecta; order Diptera; family Rhiniidae; genus Stomorhina; species Stomorhina lunata. The sequence goes on from OW121741.1 coordinate 24,959,787, forward strand.
TTAGAGAAGTAGAGGTGAATCACTACTTTTTTGAAAATGTATTTTTTTTAAGTGATTTTGGACGGGAATCGAACTTGGGACCTCTGGTATGCTAGGTGGATGACTAACCTGCTATACCACGACGGTTCACACCCGCTATTAGGGAAGGAACTTTGTTTTAGGCTTGTTTTAGGCTTGTATTATTCGGCAATCCGAGATATCGGCCATACACAAAGCAGTTAAAGGGTTAAGATACCACAGAATATAAGATAGGGATTTTCGTTTCTGTATCGACAGTCAGGATGCCATAAAATTCCTAGCTAATGTCCACACGACATTTGTTCTTACTCGGGAATGCCGATCATACCTTAACGAGATGGCGAGACATTGCAATACGGAACTTTTCTGGGTACCCGGGCACAACAACATACCTGGTATCTCTACTGTGAACTAACTTTCTAAATCCGCTGCTTTCCTGAGTCAGAATAATATCTACCAATTTATGAGCTTACCGCTATCCGATTGCAAGTCCAGGCAAACATGGCCCACTTACAAAAATAAACGTTCAAAATCCTTGGTATCTGTACCTTAACAAGTCACTATGACTACTGTCGAAGAGGAGAAGCTCTTTCAATTTTGAGAGCTCTAAATCTGAGGGCGCTTTTTATACCCTTCACCACCATAGGTAGAAAGTTTTTGCTTGTGATGTATGTAACGCAAAGAAATATTTATCTTAGACCTACCTTTTAGTATACCAATAGACTTAGAATCACTTTCTGAGTATATTTAGCGATGTCAATCCGTCCGTCAGTCTTGCGGGCTGGCTGGACCCTCATGTAAAACATGTAATCAAACCACAGGTCGCAATTCTAAAGATAATTTGATGAAATTTGGCACAGATAATTTTATTCATATTGTGACCATGGCTATTAAAATTCGTCAAAATCGGTTCATTACTTGTGGTACCTCCCATAGGTCCCACTTCCCGAAATTTATGTTTTGATCACAGATATCAATAGTTTTTCACAGGGACCGCAACTGTTATAACTTTTATCGTAAAAGTCAGAAAATAAAAGTTATTTCTTGACTTTTCTTTTTTCGAGCAGAAATAAAAGTTATTTTTTAACTTTTATTTTTTCGAGCAAAAATAACAGTTATTTTTGACTTTTATTTTTTCAAGCAAAAATATAAGTTAATTTTTAACTTTTATTTTTTCGAGCAAAAATAACAGTTATTTTTGACTTTTATTATTTCGAGCATGAATAAAATTAATTTTTTGACTTTTATTTTTTGGAGCATAAATAAAAGTTATTTTTATCGTATAGTCGGGCTTGATCGATTATTGCACTTTCTTACTTGTTTTGCATGTTTTTTTTTTTTGTTCTAGCCAGTATTGACAATCGTAAAGTATAATCATTTATCAAGGCTACAGGCTGGCTTTAATAAGCCTCTCACCGATGGTCTGGAATAAATTACTCTGTGTTTTTCTTTTTCAGTCCATCGCTTGCAGACCCAAATGAGACATCTATAGATGATTTTGTAAATAAAGGGATTTATACTAAAGGCCTTTTACTTATCTTACCTCGTTTATTTTGCCAGTATTGATACATACATTGTTGTATTAATAGCAACATAATAAAAATATTTTTGCTGTAGGCTTTATGTCAATGTCTTTGTCAGGCAAAATCTTAATTGACTGCTCAGAAATTGAGTGACAATCAAGAGAACATAAATTGATTTGTTGTTGTTGAAAGGCAATGGAATCTAGCTGTCATTAAACAGAGACATAAAATCTGCAATATCAACGATAACTCCAATTGATCTAGAAGTTGGTCAGTAGAAAATAAATTTTAAATTAACTTCTTTATAATTTTGAATTTAAGTACTTGATCTAAAGCAAATCCACAGATCTTAATGTAGGGTATACTCAAACCACAATTTTCCTGCTGCTTAGACAAAAATTACTACAACATCAAACTGTGATCAAAACTGAGCAAAAACATTAAAAATATTCATGTCTAAATTGGAAGGCAAAGATGAAAAAAAAAAAAAATAATTTAAACCAAAAAAATAACGATATCGTCGTATTGTATATGACATAAATTTCAATATGTCGCAAAACTGTCATGACGATAAATTAAGAAATAAATTTCAATTTCAGTTGACCATTTGTTAAAATTTAATTCTGTCGTTCATGCAACACAAATTGTTGTAAATTTTACATTAACTTAAATATATTGTTGTATACAGCAAACATTTGATTGTCTACTCATAAATTTTATTTAAGTTGGAGCAATATGAAAATTTTTGCTACAGATACAACATGCCACTATTATGTGGTTACTTGCGACACCGTCATATGGACAAACTTAAATAGTGGCGATGGCGATGTCGTTGAAACGAAATGTTGTAGAAAATGTTAGTAAATTTTATTACAATGATTTTTGAAAAAAAAAAAACGAAATATGGGAGTGTTTTTTGAGTTTATTGATTGCTTTTTTTTTTTGCTAAATGCAGAGGAGTTTTTAATAAAAAAAAACAAAAAATTTTTTTAACGAAAATTTTTCTATAGAAAAATTTTTTTAACGAAAAATTTTCTATAGAAAAATTTTTTTAACGAAAAATTTTCTATAGAAAAATTTTTTTAACGAAAATTTTTCTATAGAAAAATTTTTTTAACGAAAATTTTTCTATAGAAAATTTTTTTTAACGAAAATTTTTCTATAGAAAAATTTTTTTAACGAAAATTTTTCTATAGAAAAATTTTTTTAACGAAAATTTTTCTATAGAAAAATTTTTTTAACGAAAATTTTTCTATAGAAAAATTTTTTTAACGAAAATTTTTCTATAGAAAAATTTTTTTAACGAAAATTTTTCTATAGAAAAATTTTTTAAACGAAAATTTTTCTATAGAAAAATTTTTTTAACGAAAATTTTTCTATAGAAAAATTTTTTTAACGAAAATTTTTCTATAGAAAAATTTTTTTAACGAAAATTTTTCTATAGAAAAATTTTTTTAACGAAAATTTTTCTATAGAAAAATTTTTTTAACGAAAATTTTTCTATAGAAAAATTTTTTTAACGAAAATTTTTCTATAGAAAAATTTTTTTAACGAAAATTTTTCTATAGAAAAATTTTTTTAACGAAAATTTTTCTATAGAAAAATTTTTTTAACGAAAATTTTTCTATAGAAAAATTTTTTTAACGAAAATTTTTCTATAGAAAAATTTTTTTAACGAAAATTTTTCTATAGAAAAATTTTTTTAACGAAAATTTTTCTATAGAAAAATTTTTTTAAAGAAAATTTTTCTATAGAAAAATTTTTTTAACGAAAATTTTTCTATAGAAAAATTTTTTTAACGAAAATTTTTCTATAGAAAAATTTTTTTAACGAAAATTTTTCTATAGAAAAATTTTTTTAACGAAAATTTTTCTATAGAAAAATTTTTTCTATAGAAAAATTTTTTACCGAAAATTTTTCTATAGAAAAATTTTCGTTAGAAAATATTTCGTTAGAAAAATTTTTCTATAGAAAAATTTTCGTTAGAAAAATTTCGTTAGAAAAATTTTTCTATAGAAAAATTTTCATTAGAAAAATTTTTCTATAGAAAAATTTTCGTTAGAAAAATTTTTCTATAGAAAAATTTTCGTTAGAAAAATTTTTCTATAGAAAAATTTTCGTTAGAAAAATTTTTCTATAGAAAAATTTTCGTTAGAAAAATTTTTCTATAGAAAAATTTTCGTTAGAAAAATTTTTCTATAGAAAAATTTTCGTTAGAAAAATTTTTCTATAGAAAAATTTTCGTTAGAAAAATTTTTCTATAGAAAAATTTTCGTTAGAAAAATTTTTCTATAGAAAAATTTTCGTTAGAAAAATTTTTCTATAGAAAAATTTTCGTTAGAAAAATTTTTCTATAGAAAAATTTTCGTTAGAAAAATTTTTCTATAGAAAAATTTTCGTTAGAAAAATTTTTCTATAGAAAAATTTTCGTTAGAAAAATTTTTCTATAGAAAAATTTTCGTTAGAAAAATTTTTCTATAGAAAAATTTTCGTTAGAAAAATTTTTCTATAGAAAAATTTTCGTTAGAAAAATTTTTCTATAGAAAAATTTTCGTTAGAAAAATTTTTCTATAGAAAAATTTTCGTTAGAAAAATTTTTCTATAGAAAAATTTTCGTTAGAAAAATTTTTCTATAGAAAAATTTTCGTTAGAAAAATTTTTCTATAGAAAAATTTTCGTTAGAAAAATTTTTCTATAGAAAAATTTTCGTTAGAATAATTTTTCTATAGAAAAATTTTCGTTAGAAAAATTTTTCTATAGAAAAATTTTCGTTAGAAAAATTTTTCTATAAAAAAATTTTCGTTAGAAAAATTTTTCTATAGAAAAATTTTCGGTAAAAAAATTTTTCTATAGAAAAATTTTCGGTAAAAAAATTTTTCTATAGAAAAATTTTCGGTAAAAAAATTTTTCTATAGAAAAATTTTCGGTAAAAAAATTTTTCTATAGAAAAATTTTCGGTAAAAAAATTTTTCTATAGAAAAATTTTCGGTAAAAAAATTTTTCTATAGAAAAATTTTCGTTAGAAAAATTTTTCTATAGAAAAATTTTCGTTAGAAAAATTTTTCTATAGAAAAATTTTCGTTAGAAAAATTTTTCTATAGAAAAATTTTCGTTAGAAAAATTTTTCTATAGAAAAATTTTCGTTAGAATAATTTTTCTATAGAAAAATTTTCGTTAGAAAAATTTTTCTATAGAAAAATTTTCGTTAGAAAAATTTTTCTATAAAAAAATTTTCGTTAGAAAAATTTTTCTATAGAAAAATTTTCGGTAAAAAAATTTTTCTATAGAAAAATTTTCGGTAAAAAAATTTTTCTATAGAAAAATTTTCGGTAAAAAAATTTTTCTATAGAAAAATTTTCGGTAAAAAAATTTTTCTATAGAAAAATTTTCGGTAAAAAAATGTTTCTATAAAAAATTTTTTTTATCGAAAATGTTTCTGTAGAAAAATTTTTTTATAGAAAATTTTTCTTTAAAAAATTTTTTATCGAAAATTTTACTTTAACGAAAAATTTTCTATAGAAAATTTGTTTATCAAAATTTTTCTATAAAAAATTTTTTATTGACTTTCTTTGATATCCTTATATACTTCCAAATTCCCCGTACAGATCTCCAACCAATACTTATGGCTATTTATATTATACATCCAATGAACACTTGTTCATTTCCTCTTCTGCATTGGCTTGGTTTTGTCTTTTCTTTCATTTAGAGTGGAAAAACACTTTTATGTATTTAATCTAATTTATGATTTCTTTGATGTTAATTTAGTTTAATTTGCTACCAAAATTACTAGACATAATTCAAATTTAAAAACCCATTATCATAATTCACGTGCCCTCTAGATAACTTTATACTAACACACACATAGAGACAAATACACATACAAACATTAGCATGCATTTGTAAAGCAAGATTTTCCCTTAAACATGTCATTCCAAAGGAGCTTTTATTGTACAACATTTAAATGGATTCTTTATGGCCATAATATAAGCGTACAATATAAAAAAAGAAAATAAAATATTTGATGGCAAATGTTTATAAACAAAAGGCTGAGTTAAGATAGACATACTTTTGGCTAGAAACGAGGTTAGAATGAAAAGTTTTCTAAAATGTATGCAATGTTTAAGATTTCTTAAGTAATTGTGCCATATACCTCCTAGATCCAAATGTACACTCTTGGGTCTACAAATTAGGAGTATAATATAAATTACTTTAGCTGCTTTATTTCTTTTTCTTTTTTTGGAAGGGAAAGAGGAACGGGAAATGATTATAAGGGAAAAGTGCGTGTTAATGTTTAACGAATTGTGTCATATTTGTGGTTGTTTCATTTTGTTTTATTTAATTTTTATAATTTCTGGTTTATGACTTTTCGTATTTTATTTCATTATATGCTTTAGTCTCTTAGATTTATGGTTTAATTTCGTAAATGTTTGAAAAAATTTATGTTTATTATGTTAAAACGTTTTGAATTATTTTCAAATATAACATTTCTTTACACGATTTTTCGTCAAAGAGTGAATAGTTTATGTGGCTTGATGAAAATGGGAAAAAAGAAACTGCTGGTATTTTTGAAGTGAAGAGATCAAAAAAAAACTTAAATAACGGGGATGAAACCTAGCAATCTTCACAATGGTAATATGACCGATAATGCTAAAAGATGTTATCGTCTACTGAAATGCACATCATAAGTCCACGTATCGTACCACCCCACCTAATGCTTGTGATTATATAACTGATACATAAACTATGCAAAGCTAATCAGAGAGGATCATTTGTTAAAATTATCATATCATCTGCCCTAATGATTACTGGTGCCATTAGAACTACACCTTTAAAAGCAATTTTTAATATGCTAAACTGGCTTCCGGCTGAGCTAATGTCTCAAAAAGTAGTAGAATGGTCTACCTCATCTATGGTTTAACTCAGAACTATACCTTACAACATCGACTACTGCATTCCCAACCCATTCTTCGACCACTCCTCCACCGCTGATACCTCTGGGACCCAAATCGACTCTAGTGTTGAGACCCTGGAGATATATATGGATGGATCCAAATCGAACAATGGTGTCGGTGGGGACGAAAATCTGAAATATCAGCCATCTATAGGGCGAGCAAATTTGTTTTTGTATGGACAGTCTTGCCGCCATTCACTCTTTGTCTTCGGCCTTTAACACATCCGTTATTGCTCGGGAATGCCGGTCGTGGCCGTGGTAATTCTGAAGATAATTACAATTTTATGATCATTTTTGAACACAAATTGTTGTACGAACTGTAATCATCAAATCAAACAAATCGGTCCACATTTGAACCTAACTCCCATATAATGAAAATGAGTTTAATTTATACGTCTTTAGAAAATTTTTGTGTGATGATAAGATATTGCTAATTTATATGTATCTCTATTTATGCAAGAAAAATATCATACTCACATTTTTGGGCTTTATCGCAATCTTTTGATAGTAAAAATATATCAAATACATGCTCGGTACATTTTTCCAATTTTTTGGATGTTGGTACTTTTTATAATTAATGCCTGGAAACTCCGTCATTTCAAATTTTAAAGCAAAGGAAGTTGAGGGATAAAATGCTAGTAAAAAATATAAAAGCTTAATTAGTAGTTGAAGATTTCCTACATTGTTTTAGTCTCAACCCTCTGCGACTTACGTGTAGTCTAACAGACTAACAACAAATTCAAAGCTTCAGAGAGAAATAATACATAAAAAGGACTTTTTTGGTTTTCCAAAATGAATCTTAGAAGATATCGGGCGGTTAAATTCCAAGGGCCGATGTTGATTTTGAATAAAACACAAACTATTTAGGAAATTATTGTAATTTTATTTTATTCTGATATATTGGTATTACTCAATTATGTATGGAACAAAATATCGGCCAAATGAAAGCTGCGACCACGGCGGCACACCTCCATCCGAAGGTCCAAATTTTCGATGACCCTGAGGCATAATGGAGGTTCTATGCCTTTAATGTGCCGAATTATCTCATCCTTTAGCTCTTGAATTGTTGCTGGCTTATCGACGTACACCTTTTCTTTCAAATAACTCCAAAGAAAAAAGTCCAACGGTGTCAAATTACATGATCTTGGCGGCCAATTGACATCGCCATTACGTGAGATAACACGGCCATTGAATTTGTTGCGCAAAAGAGCCATTGTTTCGTAAGCTGTGTGGCAAGTGGCACTGTTCTGCTGAAACCACATATCGTCCACATCCATATCTTCCAATTCGGGCCATAAAAAGTTCGTTATCATCTCACGATAGCGAACACCATTCACAGTAACTGACTGACCGGCCTCATTTTGGAAAAAATACGGCCCGATGATGCCGCCAGCCCATAAACCGCAGCAAACAGTCACTCTTTGTGGGTGCATTGGTTTTTCGACAATCACTCTAGGATTCTCATTCGCCCAAATGCGGCAATTCTGTTTATTGACGAATCCACTGAGATGAAAATATGCTTAATCACTGAAGATGATTTTCTTCGAAAATTGATCATCCACTGTTGGCATTTCTTGCCACCATTCTGCCCATTCACGGCGTTTGGAATGGTCAAGAGGCTTTAGTTCTTGAGCCAATTGCACCTTGTAAGCGTCTAAATGCAAGTCTTTATGCATAATGTTCATCAACGACGAGCGTGAGAGGTGCAATTGTTGGGCACGACGACGAGTTGAGGTGGACGGCTCTTCAGCCACACTATCGCGAACAGCAGCAATATTTTCTGCAGTACGAGCTGTACGAGCATGCACTGGTGATCTCACATCTTCTACAGACCCGGTTTGCTCGAATTTTTCCACGATTTTTGCGATTGTACGCACATTTGGACGATCAAATTGACCAAAAAAATCACGAATTGCACGATATGCATTATGATTTGAACGCCCATTTTCATAATTAGTCTGGATAGCTTTAACACGTTGTTGGATTGTGTATCTCACCATGGTTCAAATTGAGTAAGTCTGAAATAGAGAAATGTCAAATAAAATTCGGAAAAAAACTACGTCATTAGAATTACACGAACTATATTACGTCAGTCGCAGAGGATTAAGAGTAACATTTTGCATTGGCGGAAGCACTTGATTTATCACTGAACACTGGTGTGTCTAGGGTATGGTCTTCGGATAATGCTACCAGATTCGTCAAACATATTAACTGTCATCATTAATCTACATGGGAGTGCCACCTTGAAAGGCATGATAAACCTTTTTTCGGTATCCAAAACTGTTGGGATTCTTTTTCTTTTTGTTGTTGTTAATAAAATAAGCTGCATTATTGTTGTTGCTGTTGCCATTAGACTTTTTTATGTCCTGCAGAAGTTTCGTCTTTATTGAGTCGCAGGATATCTTCACCCCAAGGCTCTCTATACTCATAATCATGGGGGAATATTCTTCTGGCAAACCTGCCAGGAGCAACGTTCCTATCCATTCATCACTTACGGGCATGTTGACTTCTGCAAATTTGTGTGCAGTTGAAACAATTTGACTAACATACTCCTCTACACTCGAACATGACGCAAAATTTGTAGTTTTGAGCTGACTAAGCAAACCAACCCGACGTGACAGACCAGAATCTTGAAATGCGGCTTTCAATTTATCCCATAACCCCTTTGACGTCGCTGCACTTTCAATATGAACATAGTTAATTTTATCAACCAACAATATGATCTTTGTCTTCGCTTTGATGTCCAACTTGGCGTCCATACCAGTTGAAGGGTATTTCCCTTGCACGGTGTCCCACAAATCTTCATGTTGAAGGAGATTTTTAACGGCGAACGCCCACGATGAGTAGTTCTCTCTATCCAACAACTTTTCAACATTGAAGCTTGTTGAAATTGACATCTTTTCCGTACTCTACTGACTTTCCTGATTTCATAAAACGTAATCTGGGCTAGGGTTTGCAGTTCGGTTTTAACCGAAACCGAAACCGAAACCTCGGTTTTTTGTGCCTCAAAACCGAAACCGAAACCCGTAGAAAAAAACGCGGTTTTAGCTATTTATTTTTCATAATTTTTTGTTTTTATTATTCAGAAATAACATTAGCTTATCATAAATTTGCACGTAATTTGTCTAACTATTTAATGAAGCGGAAGAATGAAACAAGCAAAAGGTGTTTCCAATGAACGAATGGACAGGTGTAAGGGGAAGACGGTATATGAAAGTAAATATTCACGATTCTCATGGTAAATTTGATAACCTGGGCCGTATTTTAGGAACGTGTAATTTCAAGCAAACGCAAGATACCATTAGACAAAGGCTAATGGAGTTTAATATTTCACTTGATACAAACATCGTAGCATGTACTATAGATGGAGCCGCAGCCAATATCAAATTTGTATCTGAAAATCAATTTTGAAGACGGCGACGATGAAACTTTGACTCATTTAAAACTGATTGCCCATATACATTTGAACCTAGAGGCTGTAAGGAAAACTGTTCGGTATTTCAAAAATTCGACAGTTCGTTATAATATTTTACAAACAAGCATCATAATCGTGAATTAAGTTTTCTCTTAGATTTCTGTTCCTAAAACAAAGTATTCATGAGAGTTTAGAAATGCTGTCGACCTTAGATTTGCTTCATTCTATCGACTTTGAAATTGTAAATTCTTTAAAATTGTTGCTATTTGTAAAAATTACTATTGAAGCAATTTGTCGCTCGGATGCAAATATTATTCACGCTAAAGGGGCTCTGCAGTTTCTCTTTTTACTTCGCAAAAAAGCTAGATCCGCATGTGCCAAAGTACTGAGCCGCGAAAAGGCTCTCTACGAGCAACGTTTTCGCAGTAAAGTTCTTACTGCTCCGAGGGGCAGTAAAAGTTTTTGGTCATTCGTTAAGAGAGTAAAAGTTCATAGCAGTTCATCGATTCCTACTCTCTTAAAAGACGATCAAATCTTTACTGACCCGACTGACAAAGCTAATATTTTGGCCGAATTGTTTGCAAAAAATTCGCACCTACCTGATACCAATCAACTACTACCAGAACTGCAGAGAGTATCGGTATCTATGCCAGCAATTTTCTTTCGAGTCCGCGCAGTCAAAAGTGTTTTATCAAGTTTAAATACAAATAAATCTCCTGGTCCAGATGGCATTCCAGCATTGGTCTTAAAACATTGCTCTTCATCTCTAGCGCGCCCATTAGCCAAACTTTTTAGTATATTATACCATTCTGGAAAATTTCCCATGTGCTGGAAAGTTGCTAATGTAACTCCCATTCCCAAAAAGGGTGACTCAAACAACCCTGAAAACTACCGCCCAATAGCAATTTGTTCCGCACTCTCTAAGGTAATGGAGAGTATGGTTAACTACCATTTGGTTAACTATTTGGAATCAAACAATCTACTAAGCGACCGCCAGTATGGGTTTCGTAGCGGACGCTCTATGGGAGACTTACTAGCTTTTCTATCAGAAAAATGGTGCCGTTCAATTCACCGTTTCGGCGAAAGTAAAGTTGTGGCTTTAGATATTTCCAAAGCGTTCGATAGAGTGTGGCATGATGCACTTTTATCCAAACTCAATGCTTTTGGTGTCGGTAATAAATTCTGCCGATTTATAGGGAGCTTCCTCAGAGATCGCTCTATAAGAGTGATGATAGATGGGATATCGTCCAAAGAGTTCATAATTAACTCAGGGGTACCGCAAGGCTCAGTTCTTTCTCCTACACTTTTTCTTATATTTCTAAATGACCTTCTATGTCAAACTTCAAATCCTATCTACTCTTTTGCAGATGACAGCAACATATGTCATTCGTACTCATTCAGTCATAGACCAAGTCTCTCTGAGATTGCAGTCAATAGACAAAACATGAACGATACGTTAAATGCGGACCTTATTTCAATATCTGAATGGGGTCGTCTAAACAGGGTGGATTTCAATGCAAATAAAACCCAATGTTGTATGTTAACACATAAACGCACAACTGATAATGTTGCTTCATCTGTAACCATGGGTGGTATAAATATCGAGGAATCAGAAGCTCTTGATGTTCTTGGCATGAAAATACAGTGCGATGTCCGCTGGACTCAACACATCTTTCATGTGTCAAAAGAAGCACTCAAATGCCTTGGTTTCTTGAAACGGTGTAAGAAATACTTCACTCCATCTGATCTCCTTAATATTTATACCACTTACATTCGGCCCAAAATGGAATACAACTCTCATGTATGGGCCGGTGCTTCAAAGTCTATTTTGGAGCTTCTCGACCGCGTACAGGAGAGAGCGAAGGTGCTTATCGGTGACAGTAGGGTAGCCAATTCTATTGATTCACTGGAGCATCGTCGCAATGTGGGTTGCGTTTCACTGTTCTATCGTTATTATAATGGTAAATGCTCTAATGAAATTAGGGAACTTGTTCCTGAAACACGCTCATTTTTACGTAATACTCGCACCTCAACTAGAGCTCATCCATTTGTAGTCGACTGTCCAATGAATCGCACAACACACTACAGGGAAAACTCATTTTTTAGTCGAACACTTCGTATATGGAATAAACTCCCAGCAGAAATATTTCCCCCCAGTTATAACATAAAAAAGTTTAAATCAAATATCCACAAACACTACTCCCTCTATCCTCCTTCCCATAACCTATTTTCCTAATTCCAACACAATGCGTTGCATATGTAGGGGCCATCCCCTGAGTGCTGGTCTTATAAATAAAAAAAAAAAAAAATAAATAAAACACGTAATGAATATTCAGGAAAGTTTAGAGTAATATTTTATTCACGTATACAAAAAACGGAAGTTAAAAAGATACAACAACAAGTATATAAAAAGGATGAAGAAAACAAAAGGTTGCATAGAGCAAAATACAACCGTGCAGATTATTTTAGTATTGCCAGATTTTCACTCCAACAAAAACATACTTTTTAACCCCTTGACGTATCAATTAGCGAAACTAAGTTCGCTCCAACTGTTCGCATACAACTTGCATTAAATAAACCAGTTTTGATGCTTAAGAACAGTCCCAAAACGAGTCAGACTCGTTATAATCATGTTAGGAACAGAAATTGTTCCACGAGTCAGACTCGTGTAAATACGTCAAGGGGTTAAAGAAAGATAACCTGCTAAATGAAAAAATATATTTCAATAATTATTATAGAAAAAGTCATAATGTTTTGTTTTTGTAGCACAATTTATCTTCCTTTAATTAATTTCCATTAAAATGTTTGTATGTCATATTTAATTTTATAAGCCTATTGACTTGATCAGATCAAAATCACAGCCAACTTAAAGAACATTTTCTTTTATAGGCAAAAATATTGTATTAATAAGCGAAAGCAAATTATTGAAACCACTTAAAGATACAAAATAAAACAGTAAATTGACAAAGCCACATGCACAAAATGTGAACGACAAACAAATCTCAATTATAGCTGTCACTTTTCGAAATGACAAATGTCGCTTTTATTATTAATTAAATGTCAGATTATACTTAAAACTGCCAACATGCAAACGTTTTGTAGATGAGTACTCGCAATACATTCAGTCATTCAATCATTTAACTCATACATATCAGTCGAAGACGAGTATTTAGAATTTTTGTGTGTTCAGAATTTTGAAATGATAGCACACACAATTTTGAATAAACTTATGGTAGTTCTTAATAATCATTTTCTATGAATTTCTATATAAAGATTTTTAAAAGGGGGGAAATGTTAAAATTTGTATTTCCATTTAATTTGAATAGAGTGATACAAAAGATGGGGTTTTGTGTTTAATTTTGAATATGTACAGATGAAAATGAAGATGATGATGATGAGAATGTTGATGTTGACAAGTTGTCATTTATAGAATGTTTTTCTTTTGGGTTTTTAATTGATTTTGATTGTTGATTCTTTGACATGAGTTTCAGTTTGTTTCCTTAGTTTTTATTAAAATATATGATTTTATTGAATGAAATCTATTAGAGGGAAATAATAAAATATTGATTGTGCGAGACATTTTTTTTTGTCAAGAGATTTTTAATGAAGTGTAATTGTTTTGGTTTTGTTAAAGTTAAATGGAATCTTTAATATGACATTTTGAGATTGTATTTAGAAATTTTGAGTTTAAATCAGCTTTTATTAATTAAGTTCTAATCAGTTTGT